>JAQZBX010023472.1:0-30802 GCA_029593785.1 Cabassous unicinctus | reverse complement strand
ATGGTTCTATTGACTCCCCGCCCCGCCCCCCATTGAGATGTTCCCGCATCTCTCTCTTGTTTGCTCGTTGCTTTTTTTTTTTTTTTTTCTTGATGCTTTTACTTGTTGTTTGCTCTCAGTCTGCCTGCTTTTTCTTTAGGGAGCACTGGGAACTGAACCCGGGACCTCCTATGTGGGAAGCCGGTGTCCAGCTGCTTGAGCCACAACCACCCCCCACTTCTTTGTTTGCTTGTTTGCATGCTGTCTGCTCATTGTTTGCTTGCTGTCTTGCTCATTGTTTTTGCTCATTGTCTGCCTGTCTTCTGTAGGAGACACCAGGAACCAAACCCAGGACCTCCCATGTGGGAGGCGGGCGCCCAACCACTTAAGGCACATCTGCTCTACTTTATTGACTTTTTAAAAATTTTAACAATTTATTGAAGTATATCATTCATATATGAACATACATAAACTATAAGTGTTCAGTAAACATTTTGAATTTACAAAACAAATAGGCATAACATCATACAGGGCTCCCATACATCACCCCACCACAAATACTTTCATTGTTGTGAAACATTTGTTAACAAATTATGAAAGAACATCATCAAAGTATTACTACTAACTGTAGTTCATATCTTACTCCCCTAAACATTTTTTTAAGGATTTATTTATTTACTTTATCCATTTTTACTTCCCTACCCCCCCGTTTTTGCTGTTTTTGTGTCCATTTGCTGGGCAACTCTCCGTGTCCGTTTCCTGCCCTCTCTTCTCATCCTTCTTCTCCTGTCTTCACTGGGATTTGCTCCTCGGAATCTCTGATGTGGGAGACAGGTGTCCTACTGCCTGCGCCACCTTAGTTCCTGGTTTTTTGGTGCGCCTCGTCTTGGCTCTCCCTTGTGTCACTCTCCTGTTATGTCATCATCTTGCTGCATGGCTCGTGGGGCCTGACAATGCACCTGTGCACAGGGCCTGGCGGCTCAACTGATCACGGGGCCTGGAGGCGCAACCGTGCACGGGGCCTGGGGGTCTCACCCACTTGCGGGGCCTGACTGTCCACCCACACACTGGGCCTGGTGGCCCATGCGCCTTCTATATTTTTCTTTTTTTAATTTTTACCAGGAGGTCCTGAAAATCGAACCCAGGTTTTTCCATATGGGAGACAGATGCCTAACCGTTTGAGCCACATCTGTTCCCCTGCTCTATCTCTTAAGGTTGACCAAAGATACCTAGAGTTACAGTGTTTTACCATACAGAATGGTCATATAACAATTCAGGCTTAGTTTATCACCAGCATTCTAAAAACTGGACCTAGGGAGAAAAACTAGGTGTGGGGACACATGCATGGTTTCTAATATAGCAGATATTTAGCCTACCCTGATTATCGCAAAATCAGGACAGCGAGAATATTCGCATTCTCTATTGACTTTTTATTGTGTAGACATTTTACTGCGGTGATAGCAGATATCTGCTCAAAGCACTTTGCTAAGGCACCCTTTGATTATGTTAGGTTAGGATTATATTTTTAATGTCAGGATTTTTTAAGATACAATTTATATGTAATAAAATTCACCATTTTTAAGATATACAATTCTATGAGTTTTGCCAAAGGTATATAGTTATATAACTACCAGTACAATCAAAGTACAGAATATTTTCATCACTCTCAAATTTCCTAAGGACCCCATTTGTAGTCAATTCTCTTCCCTCACCCTAGCTCCTGGCAACCATTAATCTAATGTTTTCCCTTTTCCAGAATGCCACATAAGTTGAATTATACAGTATGTAGCCTTCTCTGTGTGGCTTCTTTCATTTAGCACAATCCTTTTCAAGATTTACCCATGTTGTTTCATGGATCGATAGTTCACCCTTTTCATTGCTGAATTGTCTCCCATTCTATGGATGTACCACAATTTGTTTATCCTTTTGCCAATTGAGGGGCATTTGGGTTATTTCCAATTTTGGGCAATTATGAATAATTCTTCTATAAATATTCATGTGCAAATTTTTGTGTGGACCAAACTTTTCATTTTTCTTGGGTAAACACTGGTAAGTGAGGTTGCTGGGTCATGTGGTAAGTATATAGTTAGCCTAGGTTTTTGCATAGCTGTCTTTCACTTTTTCTAGATGGCTCCAGTTTATTTATTATTATTATTATTATTATTATTATTATTATTTTACCGGGAGGCCCCAGGGATCGAACCCAGGTCCCTCCATATGGGAGATGGACGGCCAACCATTTGAGCCACATCCATGCCCCTATTTTTTTATATTTTATTTATACCTTCCATTTAAACTATTTTAAAACATAAGTTAGGTATACCCTTAATGAAAGTGTTATTTCTTTCTTTGCTTTATGAATGTTGAAAAACAACTCCTTTAAACTCAAACATGTGCTCTACTCAAATACATATAACAAATTCCATTTGCAAGAAACAATTATAAATTATTTTCTCCCAAATTCTTAACTTTTAAATTTTAACTTATGTTCTATACCTTGAAACAAAAAAAAAACTTCATATAAAAAGACAGTGACAATCAGAATTAGTGGGTGAAGAAACTTAAATAAATATAAATTTCATTCTGCTCTTCTTTATGAAGGTTTAATTTAATCAATGCACCTGCTGTTGATTGCTACCTTTTAATGTGTATATCATATATCACATATAGAGTGAAAAGGAGGCACATCACATTTACACCTTGAACTATGAATTAAGAGATAAAAATAGAAAATAATTTAAAGGATGATTACAGCATCTGGTAGGAAGCTAGCCAGACAAGACTTAAATATATTTAAGATCTATTGAATTAAGCTATGAATGAGTCATTGGGAAAGAAGTTATATTAAAGTATCAACTTGTACCTTGTTGTCACAGGAATTATATAATGCACCCTATAGCAATCAGAACAGATATTTTTTGGAAGACAATTATATTCTAAATAGGACAGTAGGTAGGACTTGGTGGAAGGGAAGGATACAGATGGATCCAATTAAAGTAGATTTCACAGGTCTTAAACTACATTAAACAGCAATAAAGAATGTATAAATTAAGAGATATTCAAGAATCGCTTTTCCTAAGATAAGAGGAAAATTGAGTTGATCAGTTTGAATATATATATTTTGTTAGTGCAAAATAATTCCTTTAGGAAATTGCCATGTTTTCCCATCCAGGTTTAGAGTCAACAGCAGATATTGGAGTCTCTGTATTCCCTGCCATCCCAGGTAGGATGGAGAACCAGTGTCATGGAAGACCTAGAGTCCTGGAGTTTATGACTTATTTCTGAAGTGACTTCTGCTGGCACTGGATCTATACAGTTATTTTCTAAATGGTTAAGTCTCCATAGATTCTGCTGAACATCTTTATAAGATAAGTAGGCATATGCTGAGAGTGACATTTGCTTTTCCTTGAAATAAATTCCTGACATCAGGTCCTCCATATCATAGTCCATCATGCTAGTAACAAAACAGTAATACATTCCTTTCTTCTCTTTTTCATTATCTTTTTTGAACAGGTGTCTTTATACCGTTATTTATCAGGCTCTATGCTAAATGGTACCCATATATTACTTCCAATCATCACAACCATGCTGAGGGAAGATATTATAATCCCTATTTCACAGCTGAGAAAAATGAGCCCAAGAGACTGACTACATCATGTCAGGTCAGTCAAGTTGAAAGTTCTCAAGGCTCTGTACTCATGACTCTCTTGATGTTATTTTTGTTGGACACTGTTGACTTCATGCTAGAGAAATTTTTTCCCCCCTTGTCCTCATTGATAGCTACTCTGCTCTTTTTCAGGTATTCATTCTTCCTCAACTGACGAACATTAGGGCATTCAGGGCCAAACATTCCTCTGACTACTCTTGTTGGTTACGGACATATGACTAAGTAGGCTCAATAGGATTAGAGAAGAAATTAATATTCAATCTTGGGCTTGGGGGATACATTTCCTTCTCTTACTCAGTAATTAACAAAGAAGATTCTACCCCAATTGCTACTGGCAAATATCTTATGATGATAAGCGAAATTAGTCTGAGGATGATGCTGTCACTCCAAGAATGACAGATAAGAAAAGACAACTAGAAAGAAACTGTCCTTGAAAAACTAGAAATTTTAGAGCACGCCATTTTTGGGAACTCTTTTTATGTGACATAGTATTAATAAATTCTCTTCTGCTGTAGGCCAATTTGTCTAGTACTTGCAGTTCAAAGTATGCTGACTTATATCCAGCGTATTTTCTTCCACTTATTGAGCAAACACCAATCCAGACCTTTCTCTATGCCCCTGAATAAACACATTATTTACTCAGAAATGTTTCTTTGCATCTGTATGAAGAAGAGCTAAAGAGATAAGTGCAGCATGTGGCCTATCTCAGTAGTGAAGTAGTTTAAATAAAGATTGCCTGCCCAGGATTCTCATTTTATGACACCAGGTAAAGCCTTATACACATGTTTAGGGCCATAGCCATATATTATGGTTTATTCCTGCACGGAGCTCTATGTAATTTGGAGGCAGTAGCAGAGCAATGATGAGGATTGCTCTCCTGGAGCATAACTGCAATGAAGATATCCAGTTCCCAAGCCCGAGTCACCAGCGGACCACCTAAGGTGAAAACCTGATAAAATAATTCTTCCTGGAGCAGAGGGCGTCGTTCCTCGCCTTTAAATATATTCGATTTATCTGCTATCATCTGTGGGAATGGATCACCGGGCAACAAGCTATCCCCAGAAACATTTTCAGATAAGATGATGATTTTTCTCTAAAAATTGTATTTTTATGTAAACCACCGACCAAATATAGTCGAATTGCAGTCAGAGAACACATTCATCTCCAAATTATGCATCGAGATGCATCTGATGTCCTTGAAAGTATATCTATTTGGAAGGGTTTAGTGCCGCTCTTAAATAGGTCTATATTTTTAAGTACATTATGTTTCTGTGTAAAATATAACAAAATATGCGTTGCTATTAAAAACTTAAATTCCATGCTTCAAGTTTAATACCATAAAAAATGAATTTCCATAAAATATGCATAACAGAGACATGAAAGCCAAAGATAGAAAAGCATATAGATTTTGGTTAAATATAAAATGCTTATATCATTCTGTTGTGTTTTTTTCCTTTTTGTACATGAAGCCTTTTCCTCCCTAAAACTGCTGATGGAGCAAAGGAAAGTATAATTTTGTTACTGTTTTCTAATTTTAAAAGGAATGACAACGTTGTGGATAGTCTTGGCAAAGAAAGTTCATTTGCCTCTTAGTTGTCATAAGTAATTAAATTAATTACAATTTTTTAATTTCCCATGTGAAAAAAATTATAGGTCTGAAAGCCTGCCCCTATCGACATAGCCATGTGGATACCGGTGTAATATCTGGAGGAAAGTTCACAAACAATTGAATTAACAAAAATAACTGGTATTTTAAAATTGTGTTAAATAATATATTGACTTCTGCCATTGTCTTTGGAATGAAGGTTTTGAGTGAACCTAATCCAGTTTTGTTTCCCGAAACAGCTTGGAAACAAAGCTGTTTCCAAGTTAATCCTTTTTTTCTAGTTATGAATTAAACACTTATTGTTAAGTATTAGGAAAACTCAACTCATTCATTATTTTATGACATTATGCTAGGAAAAGAAAAGTAACCGGGTTATATCATTCTCAAATACCTGAACTGTGAAGATGTCTATAAATCCTTTGAGAATATGCCGAGTTTAGTCCTTCAGGAACCTTTTAAGGACTCTTCAGTAAAAGCTTTCTCACTAGAGAACTAAAGGAGACATTATTTACAGTGTTATCAAAGATGCAAAAAAGAAACCTTCAGAGGCAGCGCGGAGTGTAGCAACCCCATTTATTACCACTGATTGCCAAATTCTTGTTAAACCTTTTATCCTGTGATTGGAAAATACATCCCTGACTAGTGTATGAAGAACTGCCTGAGAATGGATGCTGGTCAGGCAATTTTAGGAAAGTGTATTTATTTTATCAATCAAATATGACCAAGATGGTGAAATCTAAGGTTTGTGTTTTTGAAAGCTTTAGTAGAAGTATAATATTGAGCATGTCAAACCTCCATTCTGGTAGGTTTTGTACCATTAATTTGGAGTTCATTTTTGCCCTTAGTGAATGCACTACTACTATCTTTTAGTAGTAATATCTACTACTATTTTAGTAGATCTTTCCCAATTCCAGAATTGTGAATTTTTATCTTTGTCCTAAGCTCTTTATTCCCATCAACCATTTATTCCCACCAATCCTGTTCACATTAAAAATATTGTGACTACTGCTAACACAGAACTCACTTGAACAAAACAGGCCTAGGAAAGATAAGGAGAGATTCTAAGTTTTAAAATTGTGTAAATTCTCCACAAAGAAACCCCATAGCCCTAGGGATCCATCTAATGTTTAACAAGCACTTATTTTGTGCTGAACACTGTTCTGAGCATTTTGTATGTATTAACTCAGCATACAACTCTACTGTTTTCTGATGAGAAAACAGGCACAGAACCTTCAAGCACATTGCCCTAAATGATGCAGCTATTAAATTACAAATCCAGAATTCAAATTCCAGCAGACCAGTTTCCAAGTTTGTGGAATTAATCACTACTTAAATTGTTTTCCATAAATTTTTGACTCCAAGTAAAACTTGGTTTATTGTTTAAACAAAACTAACAAAATTGCACTGGTCTTTTTCATTCTTTCTCAGTCCAGGTTCTATTGTTTTAAAATCTTCTTTGCTTGCCATAATTTCAAAGTTCTTAGATTTATTGTGTATACGTAAGAAGATGATATCTCCTTCTTGTGGTGTATCTCCCTTCTGGATGACAGTGCAGCTGTCCAGAAACAAACCAAAAAAATGAATTAAATATTTAAACCCTTGTGCTGAGTGAACAAAAGATATACAATAGGCAGAAGGACATAGAGTGACAGATTTAAACCATACTAACTGCTAAATGGAAGGTGAATCTTTGTTACAGGTATCTATTCTTATTTGACCACCAATTTAAAAGTTGAAATTCAATCCTGAAGCAAATACTTTTATTACTGCAAGATTCTGATCCATTTAAGCGAGAGTTTTTTGTGATGATAATTACATTCCTGGATGTGGAAGATGCCACCTATGAGTATAAGCCACGTGTTTTGGATGTTATGTGAAAGTTCTTTGGGTGATGAGGCAGAAACACAGATAGCCAGCCAGCAGAGAATATAGGAAAGGATAACTTTGTTAGGTCAAAGTCCCTGGATGGGGAAAAGGGTGAACTAGGGCAGCAGAGGGGTCCACTGTTTTTACCTAACCGAGGTTTCTGTGCAGGTTTGAGTCTTTTATGGCCCCCAGAAAATCATGGTCTTATAGCAAACCCATTCTTGTGCCTGTAAACCCATTGTAGATGGGACCTTTTGATTAGATCACTTAAGTTAAGGGCCTTTGATTAGATTGTGTGGCCCAGGGTGGGTCTTAATCCTCTTATTGGAGTCCTTTATAATGGGAGAATAAAAAAGCCACAGACACACATAAAAAAGTGACAGAGGCAGAGAAACCCTGAGAGGCTGAGAGAGACATCTGGAGGAGAGGGGAGAGATGAGCCATATGCCTGATCACCCACAGCTGAGCTCAGGTAGAAAGTAAGCCTGGAAGAGAAGGCAGAGACCCAGACTGGCAGAACAGCCATTCTATCCTGCCATGTGGCAGGAGTCCACAATCTCCAGCAGCTGAGCTTCTGTGAGACAACATCTCTGATGATGCCTTGATTTGGACATTTTCACAGACTCAGAACTGTAAACTTTTAGCTTAATAAATTCCCATTATAAAAGTCAACCCATTTTTTATATATTGCTCCCAGCAGCTTTTAGCAAACTAAAATATCTTCTGTGGGAGTTGGGGGAGGGGGGTCTATGGAGGACAGGGGACAAGAAGCACACTTGGTTCCTGGACTCTTGCCTTTATTGTGACCCAGAGGGGAAGGGGAGGACTTTTCTGCAGATAATGGGGAATGGAAATTTCAAACTGTGCAGTAGGAAAGCAGAAGCAGTTTACTGTTTAGAGTAGCTGAGGGCAGCTTCTTATCATCCAGGCCTTATGGAGGTAACTGCCCTGCTAGTAAATTATGTGGAGCAAATGGACAGAAGTGGCAAGGCACGATCTGGAGAAGAAAATGCAAGGACCACTTGGAGAAGCTAGGAGAAGCTCTTCCACATAGTGGCTCAGGCCTTGCTAATTGTGAGTATACCCAGGGACGGGCTAACTGGGGTGGTTGCTCAAAAGGGAAACATGACTAAGCCAAGAAGAATGACGGGGCACCAGATATAATTTCTTTTATGCCATTACATCATGGTTGTTGCCCCATGGAGCTTATAGTCCAGTAGAAGAATGAAACCCATCATACCTGCAGAAATTGGTGTTTATGTGAACTTATACCTCTAAATGTTAAAACTATTCCAGGAGGAAAGCAATCAATGTATATGATTCTGGTGTAGGGTCCTGGGGGCAGTTGGTATCAAAGGGTAAAATTTCAAGGAGAAGGACAGACTGAAGTTGGCTAAATATAAATTTAGAAGCTTGGGTATTTTTGGGGGGTTGGAATTCCAAGAGGAAAACTATGGAAATGATAGGGATTATAGTTCATTAAAGCATGTTTGAGGTATGGCAGAGCCAGGGTGAGGTTGAATACATGTTCAATTTTAATTCATGACCTCTGTCTATGCTCTGTCTAAATATTCTTGTCCCAACTGCTCAGCATTTGCTGAACATTATATACCCTATGTACCTTTGATCAAGCTATTCCTTAAGCCTACAATTATCTTTTCTCCATTTCCAGCTTATTAAATGTCATATACCCTTCAAGGTCCCACTCAAACTCTTCTGTATGAGTCAGTTGCTAATAGCCTCCAATTAAACATAATTATTCACTACCTGCACTCTATAGTACGTGAAAGCTGCTGAGTATTTAGGCTGTTCTGTCGTATCGAATGTGGTTAGTGGTTTTCAAGACTCATCTGAGAGCAGAATTGGTGTTTTGCATCACCCCGTGGCATAAGAGCAGATTTTTCTTGAAAGTGTGTGCTGGATTGATAGGAAACATTTTAAGAAAAGCTTTTTAATGAGATATAACATTCCTATGTTTTACTTATGTCCAAAAAACAAAGTTGAGAGAAGATATTTCATCTGGGGTCAGTTCATTCTCTCAATGTGCAAAAGTATAGAAACCATGGGCCTGGGGTCACAGATTCAATGCTTGTGTGATCTGTTAGCTTTGCTCTGCTCCATGGTTACAAACAGGACTTTGCCATTCCTACTTTTATGTATGTGCTTTGAATGGAAGAGTGGAAATACATTTTCCACTAATGAAAAAAAAAAAAAGAGTTTCAATCTCCTACCCTCTTGAGAACATAAACATCTAATGTATATAAGAAGGGATACCCATCATTAAATCTACTATTATTTTTAGCTTTGGATCTTCCAAATGTTGGATGATTAAAAACATGTGTGTGTGTGTTTGTGCGTGTGTAGTCTCAGAGAAGTCATAAAAGAATTTCCATTAAACATACTCTTATTTAAGTCACACTTGGCCCACTCTATAAATGGATCATAAGGTGATTAAGGGCAGGCTCTTTTTGTCTAAGACCACCCTTGACTCCAGACTGAGAAACTAACTCTAGGCATACCAAAGGCAATCCTTTATTCCTAATAAACCACTTCCTGGTCTCAGCACCACCCAATAGCAACCTCATCTGTAATATGCTCTGTAGAAATATAATGTAACAAACTTGTTTTTAATGCTTTTATTTAGATATGCAAAAGAAATCATATTACCAGCATCATTTCCTTTTCTTTAGACACAGCTTTACTCTATTTCTCAGATTCCCTTGCAATTGAGGCCTTGTGACCATATCAACTAATGGGATGTGAGTAGATATTTTAAGTTCCAATTCCAGACCATGCTGGTGAGAACCTACCCCTCATGATCCTCTAAGCTCTTTCCCCTTCTGCTGACTGTGTTTCAACGTTCAGCGCAACCAGGGAAGCCACGTGATGAAGGTGGTAGAGTCGCCGGCAGCCTGGCCCACTGATTGGAAAAAGCCCCACCTCTATTCCTTCACAATCTCAAGAGAATAGTCTATTTTGGAGCAAGAAATGAGCTGCTGGGATTTTGTGGTTATTTCTAACAGCAGTTAACCTGCATTAAATAATAGAACTGCAAATAAAACTTTTCTGTTCTGAACAGTGGCTCTCAACCAGGGTGATTTTGCTCCCCAGGGAACACTTGGCTACATTTAGAGACATTTTTGATTTTCACAAGAAGGGAGGTGCTTCTGACATCTGGTGGGTAGAGACCAGAGATGCTGCTAAACATTCTGCAATGCACAGCTCAGCCCCACACAACAAATACTTACCTGGCTGAAATTATCAATAGGCCTGAAGCTGAGATCTATTGCATTAGGAAGGCAAGCACTAGGGAAAGTGTCAGTTCTATCATTAACTATTAGGTATTGAAAAACATATTGTTTTTATCTTAATGTGAATGCTATTGCAAATATATTAGGAATTAATGAGCCTGTCCTAATAGACTTGGAATTTAGAACATTCTTTATGGCATGGGTCAGTATTTTACTATAAAAATTGTTAAACAAAACAAAGTAATTCAAATTTATCATCAGAGCACTTCCCATTTTCCCTATTGTCTTCCTGAACTTCATTTTCTGTGCTTCTTTATCAGTGTGCACACAAACATGTATGCACACAGACACAGAAACACATACACCATCAGTAACACATCCCTTCGTGTCCTAATGTCTTTATGCTCATTCCTCTCAAGCTGTGGCCTTTTGCTGATGAACCAGAGTTGATTACTGGCCCTGCATCAATCTACATTCTCTGTCACCCAATGTCACTAATTATCCAGGTCTCATTCTCTCAAGACCTTGTGCTTTAATAAATTGCTAATACAATAACCAAAATATAAGGTAATGTATTAATGACTTCATGGTGTCTCCCTGTCCTGAGAGCACTGACATTTTAACAGGGTCATTTTAGTCCGGGAAGGTGCTACTGTGTAAGGGAAAGAGCCATGGGTGGAGGATATCCAATTAGACTGCTAATTAACCAGAAGACCAAAAGTTAGGCACTAACTTCTCTACATTTCAGTTTTGCTGTTCATAATATAAGAAAAGTTAATGCATGGTTTCTAAGCTGCCTTTTAACTCAATTCATTAGAGCATACGTTCATTCCACAAGTGTTAACTGTATACTATTTTTGTGGGGAGCTGAGCTAGGGCTGGAGGCTTCATGATAAGTGAGGCCAGCAGGATCCTCTCCCTAATGCAGGGGTTCTTAACAAGTGGTCTGTGAGCTTTAATTGAAATTCAAAAAAACATTCTTGTGGGGAAGTGTTGGTGCAGGTGTGATATATTTATTAAATAATACACAGTATAGTGTGAACTTAGCAAGGAGTCCATGGTTTTCACCTGCCTGGCAAAGGGGTCCATGGAACAAAAATGGTTAAGAACCCCTGCCCTAATGGAACTTGCAATCTTTACCTCCTATGTACAGAGCACTCTTCAAGGTACTGTGGAGGCTAAAAAAAATGGAATAGACAAGGTACTTGCTTTTAAGTCCTGGAACTTCACCAGGAAAAAATGTGCACATGTATACAGGACTACACTGTGTGTCAGAAAATGGTTACTAAAGATACAAATTAAGTACTATCGATGAAGAGGGAAAGGAGAATCTCTAAATTCAGGAATCTAGGACATCTTCCAGAAAAAAGGAGCATTTTAGCTAAGTATTCAGAATAACAACAAGTACAAGGACAAAGAAAGGTATTAAATATCAAAAAGAAGGTGCAAACTGCTGAGTAGGAAATATTGGAGTGATGCTGATGTACCTGGAAAATAGGACAGCTTCTCTAAGTTTTAAAGCATGTGCAAACTGCAGGGAGAGATGTGGCTGGAAAGATTGCTCAGAGAGGAATTTCATGCCATTTAAGTAGACTGGAATTTCTTCTTAGGTCCCACTCAAGAATTTAGAGCTTTCTGTTAGTGTCATTGAGTTTTGTTTTAGAAAGGTAAAATCAGGCAATGAGGAGAATAGTGGAGATAAGAATGAGGAGGAAAATCTCTTTGGAAGGCAGCTAAGCTAACCACTATACCACCAACGCTCCATAGGAAAATGTCTTTGAAAGGTAATACTGACAGACCTTGAGGGCTTACTGGATGTGAGCAGAAGAGGAGAAAGAGGTGTCAAAGGATAGCCCAGTGGGAGCATGGCAGTGCTTGCCATACAATTATGGGGGTCAGGAGGGTACATGTGCTTATGAAGCCCTGGATTTCAGATACATTGTGAAAGTTGTTCTTGTAACTATTAGGAAAGGTGGCCAGGGGCAGTAGAACAAGTGTTTGGAGCTCTGGAATAGTGAGGAAAGATGGGTCATCAGTTGAGAGGTGACAGAAGCAACTTCAGAATGAGTCAGGTTGCCAAGGGTTCAAGTGTGTATGGAGGAATAAGAAAATGGACTGCATCCTGAGGTTTGGTGTTAGTGAGTAGTTCTGGCTCTAAGGCCAGTAAGGAGGGTCTATTCAAGGGAAACAGGACGTTTTGTGTCCTTCAAATGCCTCGGCTTAGGTAAGCACCATCTCTGCTCATTAAGGAGTGAGGGCTGGCCCATTGAGAGCAGAATCAGCCCCGTCTCTGTTCGCACCACAGCGGAAGACCTGCGATCGGACACTTGCCAAGAAACCCTCTAACGCTTGGCAGAAAGGAATGGCCGGGTCAGTGTTGATTTAGAGACTTTTTTAAATCAAGCGTTTCATTGTAGAGCACACACAGCCCAGAGATTCCTATTCAGCAGCCTCGAAGGCAGGCAGTCACCCCTTCTGAACTCTGTTCTCTGGCTTCCATCAGTGCAGGTCATGTTTTCAATGAAAGTTCTTCTATCTGACCCCATTAACATTACCCTAGTAGATCCGGCATCAATAAATTATTATTTTAGCTTGCTGGGGAATACATACTACTTAGGTCCATTTGAATTCCGGAAGACTTAGAGTTTGGCCTTTGTTTAGTCTCTGAAACTTTATTACCTTAATTGTCTCACTCAGCCTCACTCTGATGTTCATGATGGAAAGCGGGTGCCTTAATGCAAATGAATGCAGCATTATCTTTCCATTTTCCCACTCAACATCCCATGTCTCTTCTCCTCCTCCCTCCCCTGGTTTTAAATGCAATTTATTTTAAGTACCCAGAAGAGATGCTTCAACATTTGTTGATACTAACTAGCTCTGATCTTTCCCGCCCCACCTCCATAAGCTCTATGGAAAAGCTCCAATTGCAAAATAGCAAATAAAAACGTTACCAAATCTCTCAGGGAAGCTAAATAAATGATCAGATGCTTGGGCAGCAAACTAAATTACCATAATCCTCTCAGGCCTATATCTGACTTTGACAATCTTCCTATTCCTCTGACTCTCCTACTGAACTAACCGTTGGACAACAAGTTAAATTTATAAATCTCTTCACGCAGAACCGGCATATGTCATTGTAAATGGAAGCCCCTGACTTGGATCCTCAAGGAAACTGGATTATCAGAAAAAACAGTGTTCATCACTCAATTACAAGCTTAAGTGCTATTGCAGACACCCCCAGGAGTTAAGATCTGCAGCACCCACCAAATTAGAATTGACAATAGCTTCATTGCTGTGTTTGCATTTACTACTTTGTAGTACTGGCTTTTATGATGAAATTCTTGAGGAACTAAATAGTTTAACGCAGTTGAGTTGGAACAGAGGGGAAGGTTTACATGTGGAAACGCAGTGCTCTCTCTTTGAAAACAATAAAAAATCTGTGATTACTGACTGCATGAGATACGTATGTTTCAAAAGTCGCTTAAAATATAGATGGCATAAGAAAATTGTCCTTTCATAATAATTCAAGCTACAATTGTAAAAGCCAGCAAATTCGAAGGAAGAATCTTAAAAGGACCAAAGTATGTAAGTCACCAACATGTTTTCCCTCAAGAAAAATAAACATACGTAAGCCATTCCAGAGCATTTCTGCTATTTTAGGTTGAATTATATATTCCTGAACACTTTATAATAATAACACCCTCCACCCCGCAACACTGGAGCACAGAAAGCTGAGCTGAATTGCTATCTAAATGAGCAGACCTCAGCCCATGGAAAAGTTGTCCAAATATAACATGGCAGCTTAAGAAACACATTTCTTCATGGAAATGAAGAAAATTTTGGAAGCATGGTGAATGGAAGTGTACAGTATCTTTGGCATCACTAGAGTTGAAGCCTTTCCATCTTTTATTTTTAATTGTTCATAACAACCTGGACTGTTGGTCAGCCAGACCACTTTACTTGGTTTAAAAAAACACAAAACAAAACTGAAAAAACTTATTTCGAGCAAATGAAAGTTTTCTGTAGGGAAGAAATAATCTCAAAATGGTTGTGGAAAAAGAAATTCTAAATACAAATCCTTTTAATTTGTCTCGGATGTTGAAGTAGGGAAGGGGGGCAATGCAGCAAGTGGAGTTTGCGTGCTTTGCAAGCAGTTTCTGAAAATGACAATGCCAAGCCTATTTAGCTCCTATAATTACCTGTCACCACACTTGTAGGAACTGGCTGGAGAGGAGGGAGCAGTGCACCCGGCAGTGCAGTGCTGACTGGAAGATAAAAATTGGGGACATGCCTGGGGCTTGCTCATCCTGTACTACACTGTGTGGGGAGATATGCCCACTGACACAGCCCACCCCATAGACAAAATGGTTAAGTGGCCCCAAGCAATAGCACTTATGCTTCAGGGTCAATAGAAAGTTTCAGACCAGCTTAACTGTATTGCCAAGACCAGAATTCAGAGACACTTCTATTTTTAGATGCACTCAATTTTTTTTTGTAAAGTATAAACCACATAAACTTAGTCAGTTTGATTGATTAATTTGTGCAAATCATGGGCCTTTTGTTGTATAGCCAATTTTACTTTGGAACTCTCATGCCATCCTACTCTGATTCCTCCACTGCTAACCCAATTATCTCATGGGAAGAATAAATGACTTCTTGGAGTATTATATCTTACTCTTTAAAGAGACGTATTTAAAAAATAAAAAATAAATGAAAATAAAAAAAATAAAGAGACATATTTGGCCATTACCAAGGCTCAACCTTATTTCCAATTTTTGGTCTTGGGTACATCACTTTAATAAAGATATCATTATTGCAAATAAAAGTGACTGTAGGAATCCAAAGCTATCCAAGCCCCACTGAACTTATCCTTTAGTTCTCTGACAATGACATGAGTTAAGTGAAAGGCACTAACCCATGAATCAGAAAGCTTGCTTTTAGTATATGTTTTCCATTTTAATAAGGTGCATTCGAAAAAAAAAATTCTTTCAGTTTCTTCATTTGTAAAATATGCTTCCATGCTTCTGAGGGTGGCAGTCAAGTATAAATCATTTTTTGATCTCTAAAGATCTATTCAAGGTGTGATGTAATAATGGTCAGGATAAAAAACCTGATCCACGGTGAACAGAAAGAGCCAGGGTAACTGTGAGAGCAACACAGGTACTTTTGGTTGTATTGCTCTGCTCTTTTGTCATTTGGAAATTTGTACCTTTTTTTTTTTAATGTGTATTGTTGCTTTATCAGGTTATGAAATCATTAATTTTATATACAACTGGTTAATAGAAGGTATGTTTGTTCACTCATTTGTGTATTCATTCATTTATTCATTTGTTATGCAATTGGTTTTTGGCCCTCCAAGGACCTCAAATCCCTCCTTCTAGTCCTTCTCAAAGAACACCAGGCCCTTGTTCAAGATTACATGAAAATATATCTTCTGATACCACTTACAATGAACAGGAGAATAGATAAGAGGTCTTATTGTACTTATTAAATGATAATGCCTTTGTGGAAGGGATTTACAATAAAAAAGCAGGGAAATAAGATTTATAGAGGGTAGTTTTGCACCTGTATCCATAGAAGAATAGGTAAAGGAAGGCATATTGACACTTAGGTTGAAATATGGGGACAAAGAAGAGAAGGGCATACCTTGGGTGTCAATGTGTGTTTATCTGCTTTTGTGTTTGGAGGTTTACCTAGGTTGGCTCCGACTTTGTTACACATTGAACTGACATGGTACATAACTTTTTAATGAATGCATGCAATACTGAAGGGACAGTGAAGCTTTGGATTCCTGGGATGTTGTTGCGAAGGCCCTACTATAGAAGGCCCACTTATACATTTCTCTCACAAGCATTAACGATGAAACTATAAAATAGCATGTTCACAAGATTAGCACATTTTCAGAAGGGTGGAAGGTAGTGCTGCCAAAGTAAAATGAACGTTGGGTCAATGCTATGAAGCATTGACAGAGTTGAAACTTGACATGAGTGTACAAATTGGTCAGCATTCATATTGTCTTCTTGAAGAGTTATATGGATGTTTATTGTACATGTGGGATACAATAAAACCATAAGTCATGAATTACTAAAATACAATCAATCAAGCTGTCTGAAAGTGAAGATGACGAAAGCATAAGTCTATTGAGTAGGACCTGAGGGAAGAAGGAACACTTCCTTAGTGAATGCTAGATTCTTAGGTGAATAAAACCAAGTGACTAAAAGCTGCAATTAGAAGAAGAAGCAGGTTAAAGACAAGAAAGGCTCATCTTGAGATGGTATTGGGCGTCAACAAGATGTGTGTAGCATTCTTTAGCAATGACAGCCAAACTCCGATCCTTGAGGTTTCATATATCGATGATGGTGACATAGCTCCAACTAAGGGCATGTATTGAGATACTTATGAGGGAAAAAGATTGTTTAAACAAACTAAAAGATATTGTAGATAGGAAAGAAGTTTGGATCATATAGAGGGAATTTCACAAAATCTAGTGGCCCTAAATGTCAATAAATTCCTTGACTGCGGGCATTATGAAGTTGACACAGAGGCTGCGTAGGACTAGTAGAAAATTTCAGTTGATGCTTCTACATATGCCATAACAAAACATCAAATTAAAGAGTGGAAAATGCATCCACTTAGTGAATATTTTACTTATGCATGGCCAAAAAAAAGATTTTACTGTCTTAAAAATGTTGAAAAATAGTGTTTGATTTGTTTTGGTATCCTGATGTCATGTAAACACTTCCAGTTTGGTTACAGACTGTGTGATTCTAGATGGTAAAGTAGGAGAATTCCACTGATTAATTCTGAACCTTCTCTGTGTCTTTATATGGTACTTAGATATTTGGCATTTTCTTGGATATGTACATGCCAGCAAGGTTGACAATTAAAAAAATACAGAAAGGAGAGATCACAGAGAAATAAAAAAGGATTGTTTATTTTTTGTTGTTTTATATTTTCCATTATTAACATTTTTGTATTCCTGTGAAGCTCTAGGCAGACGATGGTGTCTAATAACAGTGGCATTTCAGCTGAGCTGTTATGATAACATCTACAGCTGCTAGCTGGATGCAGTTAAAATGAAGAATTAGCCATTATCAAAATCTAGCTTTTTGTAACTGGACTGCTCACTTACATCCTTACCTTTTTCCAACCATTCTTTAAATAGCAGCCACAATATAAATTTTAAAGTAAAAATTCAGATAACATCACTATACTACTTATATTCTTCCAATGATGTTCTATTTCTCTTAGAACAAAATTCAAGCTCATTTCTAAAGCATTTACCGCCTTGTGTGGTCTTGTCCCTGCCCACCTCTCCAGCCTCATCTCATTCCACCTCCACCCTAGACCTCACTTATTTTCAATTAACTTTCCATCCATCTCATCAGATCCCCATCTGATCCATGAAAACATCAAGGAGTGTTTAAACTCAGGCATTTATACCTGTTTAAAAAGTCTACTATCAGCTCATTCACTGGGTGGCTAATTCCATCCTTCATATCTCAATTCCTAAGAGGGGTCTTTAAAGACTATTTGAAATACCTCCCACCTTCACTCCCCCTATGCTTCCAGATACTTTATATCACATTACTTTGCTTATTTCCCTAATAGGAGTGATCACAACAAGCAACTAGCTTCCTTGTCTGATGCTTTACTTGTTTATCATCTGTTTCTGACAAGAGACTAAGTCTCTATAATGGTAAAGACCATGTCTGCTTTGTTAATCACTAGATCCCCAGAACCTAACACAGAGCTTGGCACACACACACGCAAAATAGGCTGAACAAAGAATGAATGAGTGAATGAGTGAATGAGGCTTTGCTTGGCACACAGAGGCCCAACAATTATTTTATAAATGAAAAATCAAAATTTTTTTATAAATGAAAAATCAAATGAATAAGAGCAACAATCTCTGCCCTCCAAGAGTTTACAGTCCATATAAGTGTGAAATCAAGGTTTCAACAGGGTCATGCATCCTCTGAAATCTGAAAGAGAGAATCCTTCCTTACCTCTACCCAGCTTCTGGTCGTTTGCTGGCACTCCTTAGCATTACTTGGCTTGCAGCTGCAGTACTTCAATCTCCACCTCCATTATGACATGATGTTCTCCCCCTTTGTTTTGTCCATCTCTTCTCTTCTTATAAGGACATCAGTCTTATTGGATTATGGGTCTGCCCTATTCTAGTATGACCTCATCTTAATTTAAATAATTGTAACTGTGATGACTATTTCCAAATTAGGTTATACTCTAAGGTACTGGGGTTTTAGGACTTCAACGTCTTTTTAGGGGACACAATTCAACCCATAAAAGGACCAAGCCTATCACACACTAAAACCCTTAATTATGATCTTTATCTTTGTTCTCCCTGAGATTCTCATTGTATACTCTAGAATTTGCATCACCCACAAATATTAACGAAAATTTGTAGTCAAGTGTTGTGGGTAAAGAAAGCCCCTGAGTTCTCTAAGCACTGATTCGGACCCTGCTGGGTTCATTGTCTTTCCAGCACTGATTATGACAGTTGGCACTCAGCATACCCTGAGTCAATCAATCAGTACCTTACATTGATCCATATCTGCACATATCAGACTAATCATTTTATTTCTTTGCATCAGAATAGATATAAAAATTGCAAAGCATTTTTGCCACCACTGCTTGCAGCTGGTCAAGATTCAGGCATGAAGTGCAGAAGTTTTATGACCCAACAACGTATTCTTAAACTGTTTCTAAAGCCCTAGCTAGCTATTCCCATTTGTATTGGTTATAGCAAATTCTGAGCAACATAGAACATGTTGGTTGGTTTGACTGTCCTTGAATGTGATAGCAATGTGCCAAAGCTCCTCTGCCTATGAACACCATAAATGATTGATGTAGTTGCAGAGGGAAAAATTGATGGTTGTGCATTTCCCAGGCTGAGTGTTAACTGGACGATATCTCTGTTTCTCCCTATTAAATGGTCCTAGATACTGCAGCTGGGGTGAAAATCCATTCCTTTTCAAACAAATGCTGCTTTCCCAGGGTATTGCTGTTTATCTATTTTGTATGCTTTACATGTTGATTATAATAGAAAAGGCTCAGGGTCAAATGACACTGGGAATATGAACCAGAACTTGTGACACATTTCTTTTCTTTATATAGCATATATCCCTTTCTCTAGCACCTCTTGTTCATTTTGAGAAACACCTTTATTCTCCAGCTGATGTATATTTTCTGTGATTATTCTCTTTATTGTAGTTGCTTGTCTCCCTTTGCCACAAATGGGAAGTCATCATGCTGATAGGTAGGCATTACATTGTTCTTGAATAGGGTTACTATGGGAGGAGGATAGAGTAAAGACAATGCAGCAACAAGAGGGAAAAATGCTTTCTGTGTATGTTTTCGTTTTCCTTGCTGATTACTTTCAAAATCTCTGAGCTCACATTATGACCTTTTCTTTAGGTGTGTGTATGTGCTTCTGCATTGATTGAAATACTGCTGCATTTGGTTGACTTTTCTTCCAGCTGGGAAGAAGGTAAGCTACAGTAATAAAATAGAACAGAATTGGAATTAGGCTGCATGCAAATTGTGTAAGTCGAGTCCATAGCCAGACAATAGCCCTTCATTCTGGCTTTGGTTGATAACCTAGTGAAGGAAAACTGTCCCTTGATTGGATTAAACCTGCTATTGCACATGCACAAAAGGCCAAAATTAAACAGAATTGTCGCTGAAACAAAGGGAGAGTTTCTGAAAATAGCAAGAGGAAAAGCACATTTTCTCCAAAACCTTCTGCAAAGGGAGAGAAGCTCTCAAAAGAGCTTGCAGAGTCATTTGAGTGTATATTTGACAATAGATTTGTTATTTGACCAAGCATAAATTAATGAGTTGAATTTTGGTCAAACAATGGAAACAATGTCTTATAAGGAAAACAAAACACTGTTCTGTAAGGAAAATGGGGTTGGTTTGGTTAGCAACTTAAAAATAACATTTACTTGATTTATGAAATACTGTAAGAAGCCCTACAGAGCCACTTTTCCCAAGGAGTATTTTTAATTTCCCCATGGTAAAGCGTTTTTGCTTGGGCTTGGCTCATATATGCTCTTGGAGCTTAGTCATTAATTACAAGTTCCTTTAAAACAGGTCTTGATTCGTGGAAAATAAAATATTGTCCAAAGAGGATAAATTATAGAATGGCTCATAGAAAGGAAAATTAAGAGCCAGAAGGAACTAATTCTAGGATGGCCCAGGATTAAATCTAATTCAATTACAGTAATAAAAATAATAATGTTAAAATGCTTGGCATTATGATAAACACTTCACAAATATGATCATATTTGATCCTAACAACATAATCATGTGTAGCTATTCTCATTGCCATTTTACATATTAAGAATCTGATTAGAGCTATATTAGGACTCAGATTAGTTCAGTAATTTATATAAGATTCCACAGATACTTAGTTGCAGAGATCAAGATTGAACGCATTCTGTACTCCAGAGCCCATGTTCTTGACGATTGCACTATCATTTCCCAAAGTGATGTCTGCAGAATTCAGTCCTGAGAAGCAGTCTACAGAAATATCATGGTGAATTAAATTAGAAAAACACTGTAAACTATAGCTCATAATCCGAAACCCTATGTGGTTCACACGACACATTTATCTATTAACAGCACTGAAAATTCTTAAGTTAAAAAATTTATTAAATCCAACATTTCCCCAGCACAATTGTTGACAAAACCCTTCTTTTCTCTACAGCACTAAACTGCAGCACACTCCTTTTGCTGTGCTGTGGCTGAACAATTCTGTGGTGTATCAAGCATGTTTGAGGTTGAAGATACTATGCTAGGTTTCACCCTCAAGCATAGTCCCTGCCCTTAAAGATTGTACAACCCAGTGTGGTATTAAGGGTGCAGCACCTAAGTGTACTGAAAGGTATAAAAAAATTGTAATTGAATAGAGAAAGGTTAATAGCGATGGGGGAAAATAATGAAGGGGCCGTTTAGCAATTTGGAGGAGCCATCATCAAATGCTGGTAGTGGGTTACAAAGAATTGATGGAAGGATTGTCAATGTAGTATCTGCAGCATAAGCACATTTTAATTGTTAATGACTGTGGTATCTTCTAGTAAGGAGAAATGTAATATTTTTCAATCAAATAGATTATGACTAGTAATGGGGCATGAAGATTGTATGGTATCCAATCAGAGATTAATGTCGGAAGGATGATTGCCAGCATTAATGTTTTGGATCCAATCATGAAATGTATGTAAAATACACCAATTCTTTTCTAATGAGTTTGATAAAGCAACACATATCCAGGCCAGACATTACTCTTTCTACATGGAAGATAATAGTAATTAAGAGCAATTTTATTCCACCTATCCCAGAAAATCCTTGCATTCTATCTAAAAGTGTATGTGTGTGTATTGATCTAAATTGTGCTTGAAGGTATACTTGAATTATACTAGATAATGTGATAATTATAAAGTTTATCAAAGATTGGACCTTCTTATTAAAAAATGTATATTTCAAACAGATGAGTCTCTCAAGAATTTGTGATTGAGGTCAAGTAACTGTTAGATTGAGAACTGAAAAGCAAAATCCTATTTAAGTGAATTAAGTCAAATGTCATGAAAAGTGTGACTCCAATAATACAACTTAGATCACAAAATGGAGGAGGAAATTGGGCAAGCCAGATGGTAAGTAACAGCAGGATTCTTTGTCAAACCTTAAACGTTCACATCTTGAGAATCAGTTTTTGGCAAAATCTAAGAATAATTTGCAGTATTGGGCAAGGTGAGGCCTCATAATTTTGTAATATTTCCAATGCACGCATAGGAACTCATGACAATAGTAATCTATTTTGATGGGGCTTTTATTAAACTTTGAAGACCAAATGTCTTGTCTTGTCTCTGTGGACATTCCTTTTTCACTTTTGGACCTGGGTATCTACCTGGTAACAGGTACTTGCTGAACATTCAGGTCTCACTTGGGAGAATGCTGGGAAGGTCAATGCAAAGCATATAGTTTGTTGACTTTTGAACTACCAGTTTGTGGCACAACAATTTGATTATTTTAGATTTCAATTTAGCACATACCATCAGATCATGTAACCCTTAGTATGCTCTTTCCAAAGCTTCGTCTTGTTAAAGGACTCCTAGTATTTGGATCCTAAATTGGAGGGCAGCACTTATGCTGGTCTTTCTGTGAAGGCTCCTGATGAGAGCGAGTCAGTTCCTAGTAGGGTCAGTGTGAAAGTACCGTTTCAATGTTTTCCCATTCCTTAACCAAATTTGGCTTTCTATTAATTGACTGGAACAGGCAGACATTACCACAACAGAACAAACTGGGGACTCTCTGGAAAGGATTTGCAAAAGTCAGAATAAAATTTCCAAGGTTGTTATTAATAGGGGAAAATGTGAGGGGTGGGGTGGGGTATATGGGAATCCCTTATATTTTCTATGAAACAATTCTATAATCTAAAACTTCTTTAAAAATAATGTTGATTTTTTTTAAAAAAAAGAATTGGGTAGAAAAATACAACAAATGTCTGCTTCTGGTATAATGTTCTAGATTTGGGGGCCACTTGAAGTAAGGCAATATACTCTCACAAATGTGAATTTAGCTTCCAAAGTGTATGTTGGTAAAGATTGTTTTTGGAACTTGCGCTAAGGCATGCCCTGCCCCCCAATTTGGGTGCTTGCTTGAAGGAAAGCTTAGAAGTCCAACTGGGTCTCAAGGCATCATTTGAAACAACAAAGCTCACATGGCATCTGCTTAGGCTGTGACCAGGTTTCAGCCTGTTAAGATGTTTCCCTTCAGAGTCATTCACCAAAAGGAACCTCTTTGTTACTTTATCTCCCTTATAGCAGCTGCATTCATAACTGGTTTATTTCACATTGATCTGGTTCTTCTGTCTTTCTTAGTATAGTAAAATTTAGCAACTAGAACAACTAACATATTTTGTGGTAGGCAGTAATGATTACAAGGTTGTTACAACTTCTTATCCCAGAACTTGGAATTCTAGAAGCAAACTAGATGCTCATTCTCCTTTCTCTCTCAAGGTAAGATAATCTCAGAGTATTAAGGAATTTTGAATAGGCATACTTCCTGCCAATGGATTTTGTATCTTCCTCTGTTCTCTAAAATACAGAAATTTTATGATATATTTTGGTCATAATTAAGAATTAACCCAAGCAGTTAAAACTAAGCTTGAAAATACATTATCAAGTCTGCTATGACATTTGTAATTCACTGGTAGATCTGTTAATTAGCTGAGGAAGTTTTCATCTTTTGACTTCACATGCAAAATGTCCCTCAGAACTTTAAGATTGTTTACTCTTTGACATTTGCCTTTTGAATTCTGTGAGAATTCATTTCATTGGTTTGTATGGGTAAGTTCCCCATATGAATGGAAAGTAAACTAGAGTTCAAGGCAGGAAAGTAGGTTTCTTGTTTCAATTGTCTCCTTTATTTATATCTGTTTTAGTAATTTGAAGGTACATTGAGAGACATAGATTTTTTTTCCCTTTTAGTTAAAACTGCAACTAAAATTGCAAAGGTTTAGGGGGACATATATGATGAGCCTAGATGAGAAGCCAGTCTTAAGTGGCTCAATGTTTTTTTTACAAGCAATTCTAAATCCAGAACCTTTTTCAGAACCTTAAGTTCACTTGAGTGGGCTATGATGTTAGGGCTTATTCCCAGCAACACAAGAAATAAGGACATTCTAACACAACAGATCTGGGAGAGAATTCAAAGGTTTTAGTTTTTAAAAGAACAAATGAATATCGAAACAATCTTAAAATCTTTTCTATCTGCTCTAGATTAATGTTTTAAAAAGAAAACTGGAGATTTTATGAGAAAAAATTAAAACAGCACTCTGAAATCAAACATCAGGTGCCCCCAGAACAGATCTTCATGTACATTGCACTTTGAATATTGCCATTTACACAGCCAGACCAGATGTATGACCAGCACCATGTACTGGACACCCTCTGTGTACTGACTTTATAAGATTCTTGTCTTTTCTGACAGGAACACTGTAAAGGAGGACCCCTTTCTCTTGGGCTTGTAGATGACATCTTTGTCCTGGGTCTGAAATGACCTTCATTTGCCTCCCACTCCAAGTTTTGGCTGTTGGAAGAACCCAACTCCCATTTATTTTTAGATGTCATTGTTTCATAACCTGTTTCTGGATATCATGATATCTGCTATTTCTTTCTGTTATATGCTCTTTGACATTCAGCACACTGTGGGTTCTCAGTAACTATTGCTGCCTGAGCTGACAGAGTATACCAAAATTTTCAAAATGCCAAACAGAGTCCTGTTTCAGGCACTCAGAAACTCTGTGCCTGAGTCCATGGCCCAGTATTAAATTACTGCCACAAATCCTTTGACGTATGCTTGCTGGTCAGCTTTGAGACCACTTCTCTCTCTATGCAACCTCTTTGTGATTAATATTAGTTCCTATAGTTCTGATAATAGCTCCCAGATTCACAAAGTGTGAAATGAGAGACTGAGCATTTTGCTTGGGAAGCTTTAAAACCTGTTTTTGGATCCAACAGAGCCCCTTTCAAAAGGACATCTCGGGGTGGTGTAAGACCATGATTTTAAATGGCCTGCTCTCAAAGGGGCAGTACTGTGAAGGTTATAAGCTGCTGTTTGCACATTATGTTGATAGTAGTGCTACGACAAGTTGTTTCCTTTTTACATATTGATATTCACTGCATCTTTGTTGTTACTCTTCATGCACCTGGTGGCTACTTGGCAATGGGTGCACGACACCAAACAAGAAAGAGCCCAAACCGCATAATTATAATCTAGCAAAGGCTAACGCCGTGACAGAAATGACTGTCACTGTGGTACTCTGCTTTCCCCTGAAATGCACACATTCACTTTCATGATTCAGTCTGGCTGCGCTGTCTCAAAGGGGAAAGGCAGACAAAAAATCTAAGAAAGTGCATGTGATAAACATGCTCAATTCACTCATTTGCAATCTGTGGGAAATGTTGACTGAACTCAAGCTATGTAGCATGTAAACTCACTTCAAATTACAGCATTTGATGTGTTTGTGTGTGTGATTATGTGTGTCCCCTTAGGAGAGGTGAGGAAAAACCAAAGTAACAGCTACCCATCCCACTTCCTTGTCCCCCTAATGGAGTGGTTCACTAGCACCTTGTTTCCTTCTTGCTCCCATTTTGGTCATTGACTAATATCTCTGGCTACATATTCCAACTCTATGATATAGTGGACAGACAACGCTTTGGTTGCGTAGGAAAATAATGCTAATATATGACACAATTTTCTAATGAGATGCTAGAGGTAAGCTATGTATTGGGTTTTATACTCCCCATGTTGAAGGCCAAGAGTGCAACATAGTTACCAACAGCATGCAAGGGTTCATAAAGAAGAGCCAAACAACCCAGTTTCTTGGGAGGAGTGTTTGTTGCTATTGATCTCTTTACTTTTCCTGATCTTATGAATTGAAATTAATTTCTACCATGGACCTTAAAAAAGAAATGCTGTATAAATTTGTGGGACAATGCTTCCCATGACATAGGTACAATATATGCACTGATTAATTTGTAGGGCTCTTTCTTTTAACTACCTTAATATCCATTCACATTTAATGAGTATACCCATTATCTGCCAGACACAGTGCTCAGGAATGGGAATAAGATGTTGGTTAAGTCAAGGTCCTAATTTCAAAGAATACAAAACCTTGTGTGCTAGCCAAATGCAATTACAGATCATTTCAATAAAGTGATTTAAGTAAAATGATGCAAGTAAATTTAGTGTTTAAAGGATATTGGGAGATGGGGAAATGGGAGGGATGGTGGATTGGGATTTAAAGGTGGATTGGGAAGAATTTCTGAAAAACATGTGTTGGATCTTAAGTAATTGATTAAAAAATTCAATAATAGCAATACAAAATTTAATGGAACATATAGAATTTCATTTATTTTGAGTAATACTTTTATTTTTATTCCTTCTAGCTCATTTTTTAATTAAAAATTAGTATCATAGTTTAATATTGTATTTTCTGATAAAAATATGGAGTCAAATATTGTTTAAATTAAGTGATTTTATTTGCATCAGACATAAGAAGATATATAATTTTGTTATGTCTACCCAAAACTTAGGTAATAGAGTGTGGAAAATTTCACTCATTCAATGACTCATTTATTAATTCCAGAGATAGTTAGTAAGCACCACTCGGTACCATGACTGTGCTCTATTGGTATACATGAAACCAAATACATGAGTTGAAAGGATAAATAAGACAAAGGATATTACCAACATAACTGAAATAATAAAAAATAGATTGTAACCAATACAATTTAGACTATATTTTACGTTGATAAATCAGAGAATTGCTACTTATTAAGAAGAATAATGAAAAAAAAATAGAATATATTCTAAGTTAAGAAACCAAATTATTATAAGTGAGCAAAGCTTGGACCCATAGGATTTAAAAATCACTCTTTAGAATGGTCAGTCATTTCAAATTAGTTTCTAGAATGCCTGACTCAATTTGCTTATAATTGGTCCAAATTTGATTAAATAAAAAATAATTTTACTTAATATACATTTTCCCTTAATGGGGAAAACTTTTTGTATGATTTTAAAATTAGCATAACCTTTATGGAATATAGAAAATGACATTGATTTAATATTATTTCTTCTTGTTTCCATTTTAATTGCAGTATTTAATTTTTTTATGTTGGTGTTAGCTATTCCAGCTACTGGCTTTTTCTTAAAAGGTGTTTGGACTCTTGGTTGGAAATGAAGTGTGTGTGGCTGATTGCTCCTGGAGATGAATGAGGACAAAGACAATCTGAGTTTTGCCAACATCACCAATGTCATCCATTTTGCCAAATTCAAAGTACCCCTCTCAGCCTTTGTCTGATCCCACCTGACAGAAGATTTGAGATGGTTGTTCACTTTCTCCTTCTTCAAATACATTGTTCACACAACACTCTCCTGGTTTCCTTCCTTCCACTGACAGGTCCTCTCTGCTTTTTCGTTACTCTTTTTGTTTTATTCTTCCTCTTCACTCTGGGCTCTAAATGTAGGAGTACTATAGGACTTGATCTTCAAAACTCTTGTCTTCTCTCTCTACACTCACTCCCTAATGTTTGCTTTAAATAGCATCCCTACTAGCCCTATAACTTTAGATATCATCTCTACCTGAATACTTCCATTTTTTTCCCCCTCTAGTCTGGAGCTCTTTAATGAAATCCAGATTTGTACAACCAACTATCAATTTGATGTCTCAACTTAGGTGTCTAATAAGAGCCTCAAATATAACATGTTCAAAAACAAACTTTTAATTCAAATGTTCCTATCCTGCCCCTTCCATGGTTTCCAATCTCAGTAGGTGGAACTCTGTCCTACCATTCGAATAGGCTAAAAACCTTGAAATCATCCATGAATTCTCTCTCTCTCTGTGTGTGTGTGTGTGTGTCTGTCTCCCCATTCCCTCTCCCTCTGCCTATCTTTCTCTCCCTCCCTTGCATCTAAAGCTGATCTATCACCACATATGCCTTTGCCTGCTTTTGAAGTGTACTCAGAATGTAGCCATGTCTCACCACTTTTAACCACCTTCATCTCTCACCTGGTTATTAGCAATTGTTCCTCAAGTGGTCTCCCCAAATCCACTCTTGCTGCACTATTATCTCTTCTGTCCATATACATTATAAATGAGATCCTGCCACTTCCTTCTCAAACCTTCAACCCACTATGGCTAGGCCCTGGAAGGTTCAGCCTCCAGCTAAATTTCTAGCTACCTCTCTTATCACTCAACATTGCTCACTCTAATCGGGACTTTCCTTAAACATGCTCATCTCAGGTCCTTAAGTGCTGAGAATGCTAGTTAACAAATCCTTCTCCAAGTTTACTCAATGTCTTTTCTCCCATTTTTTCAGATCTTTGCACAAATACTCCTTTTACAAAGAAACCTTCCCTGACCACCCTATGTTAAATAGCATCCCTCACTCTTACTTTCAATCCAATTATTACCACTTGATAGATTTTAAAAATGGACTTATATATCTGTCTTCCCTCACTAGAATGCAAGCTCCATCACAGTGAGGACTTGGATTTATTCACTGTCGTGTCTCTCACACTTATAAGAGCCTCTGGTATGCAGTGGCTACTAACATAGTAGACGCTAAAAAGCAAAATCTTATTTGTTGAATAAACGTATTGAAAAAGTACACTCAAAATCATGGCAGACTTTATTTGGCTTAACTCATTGCTTTTTAGCCAGATTAGTGTCATATAGGAATATTTTTGGTTTCCAAAATGTAGATGGGGGTGGGGAAGAGCCAGGGGAAATATGATATCTTGATTTCTGATCTGAAAGAATAGTGAGGCAGGATTAGCATATTATGGTTTACCACTGAAGTTGAAGCACTGTGGGGTGAAAACCCACACTGACACAACCCCAGATATGATTAATGTGGCTCACCTGTAATTCACAACCAACAATTTCTCATAGCTCTGGTAAGCAACTCTGCTGACTCTCAGGAGTAATAAATCACAAAAGCAATTAGAATGGCCTCTTAGAGTTCAGAAGACTTCTTATATTCAAAAGTGCTCCAATTGTCTGGGAGAGCTTATTGACTCAGATTTAGGATCGAAATATAATACAAAGTTATTCACGGGAAGTATTATAAGATTATTTCCATTATTCCCCATCCCCTTTTCAGTTCCTTTGATCAAGAGTATGACCTTGATCCAAGTGTTGGACATAGACCAAGAAAATAAAAGTATTCCTTTAAGGTGTGTAACTGGAAAACAAAACTTGACTTGGATATAGGCTTATGATTGAGCCCAATGTCACATTAGCCACAAATAAGGTATTAGAGGGGAAACATAGTAATAGCATTGGTTGCAAGAACTTTGTTTTTTTATGGAGTCGCTTACTGGTCTCCAGTTACTCAAGATGCCAAGATACGTGCACAAGAGAAAGTTACTGGGCACAGATGTGTTGATTGATTGCCTTCCTTATCTCCCATCCATAGTTCTCCTTCCTCCATCCTCTCACAGAAGAATGAGGGGAAAACTAGGGAAAATCTTTTATCATTCCAGATTCTCACCATAAAAATCCTGAAAAAATCGACTGACTATTAAATGAAAAAAAAACAAAACAACCCAACTCTTTGAGACATTAAAGAAAAGTGCTGTATTTATAGAAAGTACCATATCATGATTTTTTTCCCCTACAAAATGCACCCTGTTGCCAAAACAAGCCCCAAGATTTTAATAAAAGTGTTTGTTATTTCTAAATACCTCCTTAGGAATATTTTTAGATGTGTCAAAACTTTTTTTTCTTTTCTCTCTTTCTTTTTTCTTTTCAGTTTTCCTATTTTAGTCTTTCCTTTAGAATTCTCATTATAAAAATTGTTTTCCCAGTTTGTACTTTAATAACTAAGTCAGTGAGAGACTCTCAGGGTTGCAAAAGAGCTTTGAGGTCACTCAAAATAGAGGGAAGAGAACAGGCAATAGGTGAAACTTTTAAATAAAATTTTATTTTGCAGTTATTATTCATACTGAAAAAAATTAAAGCGGCTGGAAGCAAATACTAGGGACCTCTCCCTGTATATATATATATTTAGAAAGTAAAAATAGCACATACAACTGGAAACAGTCAAATGGAAACAGCTAAATACTCTTTCCAAGGTATATGAGTTTTCTCCCCAAATGAAATCTTCTCAAAAACTCATCTTCCCATCTTGGGTTTGCTCGTTTTCTGGCCCTAAAGGGAAGTTCACAGCCAGAGTCGGCATGAAGAAAATGACCTGTGGGACTGAGTCCTTCATCTAATTGATGTGAGAGTTAGGCTTCAGGGGTACTATGGTGCCAATATACACGCTGGAAGAGGTAATTTGTTAAATGGCTCCCAGTGTTCTGTTTAATTTGTCTCACACCAGGAGCTTTTGCTCTCAGAATGTAGTAAATAATATTCCCCTGGCTCACGAGGGCTGGACCTGGGGAGGTAACGAAGCATGGTGAATACATCCCCTTAGTGTATAATGTCAAAGAGGAGGAGCAAAAAAGAAATCTTGGGAGAGGTCCTATTTAGTACTAATTATTCTTATTTGATATTGCCTGTGAGCCAGTATATACCTACAAATTCACCTCCATTTCAAACTTTTTGCCAGGATTTCTTTATATTTATAGGCTGCAAACAAGCTTACTTTGACTCAGATCCTACAAAATAAATTAATAATTTATTAATTTATAATAAATATATACAAATATATACCATATTTATATATAATTATCATAATTCCCTTCTTAGTAGTGAGACGATCTGTATAATTTAAAATAATAGTTACCTCATTAGTAGAGTGTTTTTGAGAACTCTAGAGCTCAAATAGTAGAACATAAAGGACACATGTTAAAAAGTTTTCAAGCAGTTCATAATTATTGCTAGAATTATTAACT
>JAQZBX010023471.1:10948-30909 GCA_029593785.1 Cabassous unicinctus | reverse complement strand
TGTATATATATATATATATATGTATATATATATATATATATAATAATCACCCACATGCTCAATAGTAAATTTTAAAAATTTAAATATTTGGCCATATTTGTTTATATGTTTTTTATTTTTGGACAGAAAGTAAGTTGTAGACATTGAGGCACTTCACCTCAAAGTACTTCAGCATACATTTCCTGTAAGGACATTATTCTACATAACCACAATACCTTTATCACACCTAAGAAAATTAACAGTTACTCTGAAATATCTTTTAATATCCAGTCTGTAAAGTCAAGGCATCATCAAGGCAATACTTTCTTCCCAAAACTGGCTGCTGGGGATCATAGACTCCTATATCACATGGCAAGGTACATGGCAGCATCTGCTGGTCTTTCTCTTCTCTTCCAGGTTTCCTTGCTTTCAGCTTGCTTCTATGACTTTTCTCTCTGTCTGAATTTCATTCTCTTCTAAAGGACTCCAGTAAGAGGATTAAGACCCACCCTAGATGAAGTGGGTCACACCTTAAATGAAGTAGCCCCATCAAAAGGTCCTATTTACAATGGGTCCACACCCATAGGGATGAATTAGTTTTAAGAACATGATTTTCTGCAGTACATACAGTTTCAAACTACCATACTCCAAAATGCCTTTTGTATATAGTTTTTTTTTGAACCAGGGTCTTATCAGTGATCATCCACTGCGGTTGGCTTTTAAGTTTCTTTGGTCTCTTAATCTAAAACAGGCCCTTCCCTTTTAAGAAAAAAATATTGATTTTTTTTTTTTTTAGATACCAAACCATTTGAATGAAGAGTGCCTTGATTCTGAGCTGTCTGTGGTAATATTTAATTTGTGCCTCTGTATCTAGTATTTCCTACAAACCTCAAGTTACTAAATATGTAAGCAATCTGTAGTTGATATAAAATGTATTTTTCAAGGATACCTCATAGGTCATATTATGTAATTCATATTCCATCACATTAGGAGGTGCATAATGTCAGTTTTGTCCCACTATTACTGATAGTAAGTTTAATCACTTAGGACTAGCAGTTTTTTTTGCAGTAAAGGTATATTTTTCCCTTTGAAATTAAGAAGTAATCTATAAACTGACATTTGGCACCATGCTAAATACTCTTTCACCTAAACTTTGCCCAGGAATAATCATAGAATAACCTCTCAATAAAACCTTTTTATTAATTGAGCACTGTTTCACAAAATTTTAACTACATTTTTAGGTAATAAACTCGAACATCTCTCCAATATCCCTTCCCCCTGCTATTTCCCTCCTACCCATAGAAATACGATATAATTGAGAACCATTCTTTACATTAGAGGTTCTTAATGATAGCTGGAAAATGTGCATATGAAATTTTCTTCACTTAAGCAGCTCTAAAAATTCTAAAACTAATTGAGCTTGTTTTCTTTTTTCTTTTCTTTTTTTTTTTTTTTCCTTAGGTAGGTACTGGGGATTGAACCCAGGACCTACCTAGTACATGGGAAGCAGGTGCTCAACCACTGAACTATATCTGCTTCCCAATGAAAGTTGGTTTTTTTGTTTGTTTGTTTTGTTTTGTTCTTAAAAAGCTGGAGAGCAAACCCAGGACCTCATATCTGGGAAGCGGACACTCAACCACTTGAGCTACATCCACTCCCAGTGCTTGTTTTCTATTAATCTAATTTTAGAAGTTTGCTCTTTGTACTTAGTTCCCTGAAGGATGTTAACCAGACCTTCTCAGTTTTGCTTACAGGAATAACATAGCATCTTAAAGCAAAACCAGACAGAATGGTGTAATCTGTAACTTTTCTCAGAGACAAAAAGCTTGATATCCTTCAGTGATTGGCAAAACAGTATCTAAACAGGTTTATTAGCTGCCGAAACCAAGGACAAGTTGAACGTGCTTGAGACAACGCAGGACTGATGTACTGCACATATCCTCCTCACAAGACCCCTGGCATCACTTGTTTTTCTTTGAACTGATTTGGGGAAGATTCCCCCAGTTCCATGCTTGTGCACTAGCAATAAATCACCTTCTCACTAATAGATGCATTTGTCCTTTGTGGCACCAGATCAAAAGGGCCTATCTCTTGGAAATAGCTGTGCTTACAGTAATATTAACATCCCTGAATAAATTTAAGGTGGATCTGAGAATCCTCTGCAGTTAAATGCAAAACTTTATATGCCCTCATCCATTGCTGAGGAAAAGATTCACGCAGGTTGGAAGGTAGAGTATAGTTCATTCGTTGGTGGTTTGGTAGATGTGGTAGAGGGAGTAGTCGAGATTTTCTTCTGATTGTTTCTATTTCTCAGTGAAATAGGAAATAAGGTTATTAGCAGAGCGTGAAGAAATGTAAGAAATTTGAGGAAAGAGGATATAGTGTAAAATTATTGTAGAGGGGGAAGTGGATATGGCTCAAGTGATTGGGCTCCCGTCTACCATATAGGAGGTCCAGGGTTCGATTCCTGGGGCCTCCTGGTGAAAAGCAAGCTGGCCCATGTGGCGAGCTGGCATAGCAAGATGACACAACAAAAAGAGACACAGAAGAGAGACAATAGGAGACATGATAGGCCAGGGAGCTGAGGTGGCGCAAGAGATTCAGCACCTCTCTTCCACTCCGGAAGATCCCAGGATTGGTTCCCGGTGCCACCTAAAGAGAAGACAAGCAGACACAGAAGAAACACAGAGAGCAGGTAGTGAGCGCAAAACAAGAGGGGAGGGGAAGAAATAAGTAAATAAATCTTAAATAAAAATTATTGTCTAGAAACAGACTGTTACCTCTTTACTCAAACTTTTGGGAAGTGAAGATGTGTAGGAGTGAGGAAGAATGAAAGGGTGGTATGCTCAATGCATGGTATGTCTAATAAGTTTGAAAAATTATTGAATTTGCTATACTGAAGGGAATGAGAATGGAGGGGTGCAGTTATAATAAAGACAAGGTCTATGGTATGGGTATGAGTAGTTGAAATAGAGTGGGAAACAAGTCAAAGAACTGAGAGGCCAGGTTAGTGGAAGGACCATCTATGCAGATATTTAAATTACGAAGAATTATGAGGTTTAAGAAGGCTTTGAGACAAGTGCAAAAATCTTAGTTATCATCCTTAAATTTTTCTCAGAATAAATAGGGCGCTCTCTCTGCCTAGAGGAGCCCACACCAAATCTTGGTATTTCCATCTTTCTCTCCCATTTCTCAGCAAGTTCTGTTCTTTCCCCTATTTCCCAAATACTTTTTACTGGCCTAAAAAAAAAAATGATTATGGAATTGTAATTATTAGCTGATATTTTTGGTAGAAAACAATATCATTGTTTAAAAGAGGCATACAATACCTTTTTTGGTGCCTGAATTTTTTTTTTCCATTACTTTTTCAAAACCTCCTCAGCATTCTGCAAGTTTCTGGTAGTGGCTTGTCAGCAATCCATGGCATTCTTTGGTTTGTGGCATAAGTCAATCTCTGCCTCCATTGTATGGCTGCATCCTCTCTGTCTGTGTCCAATTCTCCCCTTCTTATAAGGCCACAAGTCATATTGGATTAAGACCTACCCTAATCCAGTTTGACCTCATTTTAACTAATAACATCTTCAAAGATCCTGTTTTCAAATAGGATTATGTTCACAGAACTGGGGGTTAGGACATGAACATATCTATTTGAGGGACACAATTCAATCCAAAACACTTAACTTTTAGATAGTTACATTATTTTCTATATCTATAAATATAGATATTAAATATGTATGTATAAATGTATATATAAATTATTTGGTTAATTTTCTGTTACTACATGGTAACAGAAGCTCTGTTCTTTCCCCTATTCTCAACAAAAATTTGAAAAAGCGTTTGGAATGTTCTGCCTGAATACAAAGAGTACGTAGCAAACGTGAAATTTACTTTAGGGGGTCTCAGGAGGCACATTAAGGATACAAGCAATCATTTCCAGAAATTGAAATAAAGTGAAAGTGTGTATGATTTCCAATCAAGAGAAATATTTCATATATATTAGAATGCTGTAGACACCAAATTAGCAGCTGGGAAGGAAAGGAAACGTAGGAAACTTTATCAAGCCAGTAGAAAAAAAAAAAAAGAGGAAGAAGAGAATGCTAAACAGGACACATTGAATAATATGACAAGATAGATAAATACATCACTAATCATAAAATCACCTTCTGAAAGAAAACATATATTGTTTACAAGAGGCATACATAAGACAAAACCATATAGAAAGACTGAAAATAAAATGGTGGAAAATATTTGTATGTACTTAACAATAGAGCCTGGGCATGTAAAGAGCAGAAATAACAAATATGTTAAAAACTGACATTTACAATCACTCTAGGAAATTTCAACATACTTCCATCAGAAATTAATAGCTCAATCAGAATATCATTGATAATATAGACTACAGACAAAATTAGCAAGTGTGGTCATATACACATCTGTGCACAAAAAATAAAGAAGATAATTTTTTTAAATACACATGGAATATTGTAAAAATTGACTGTATGCAAGGTGTAAAGAGACACCCCAACAGATTTCTTTGAACTAATATATAAACCATATTCTCTAATAACTTTTCTTGTGTTTAGAAACATAGATATGGAGGCAAATGACCCATAAATTAAAGGGGAAATCAAAGCAGAAAAAAAGTTTAGAATTCTATCAAAGGATTGCATATTAAAATCTGTGGGTTTCAATCAAAATTCCAACAACTTTCTTGACAGAATTGGGGAAGCTAGTGATCAAATTTATATGGAAGGGTTAGAGGTGCTAAATAGTTTTGACCCGGCAATGTGAAAAGAAGACTCGAGGATAACTAGCAGCCAAAGTTTAAGTATGAAACCCCCAAGAGGCTGGGCCCTTGGAGCAGCTCAAGAGAAGATGAGACCTGCTTTATGCCTGAGAGCTCACAACTGAATTTGGAAAGAAAGCAGTGCAGTCAAGACAGAGAGGAGGCAAGAAAGAGAGCCCTATGCCTGGTTGCTCACTTCTGAGCTCCGGGAGGTGGTGAGCCTGGAGGGGAAGGCAGAGACATAGGCAGAGATTGCCTGCCATCTTGCCTCACCTCCTGGCAGCCGACTTTGGTAAGAAAGCATCTCTGATGGTGCCTTGATTTGGACATTTCATGGCTCGGAACTGTAAGCTTTTACTCTAAATAAAATCCCCTTATAGAAGCCAAACCATTTCTGGTACTTTGCATCAGCAGCCCTTTGGCAACTCAGACAGGTTGTTATTAAAAAAACAGAAAATAACAACTGTTGGAAGGATGTTGAGAAATAGGAACACATTCGTTGCTGGTAGCAATATAAAGTGGTGCAGCTGCTGTAGAAGACAGTTTGGTGGTTCCTCAGAAAGCTAAGCATAGAAATACCATATCACCCAGCAATCCTACTACTACATATATACCCAAGAAAACTGAAAGCAGGGACTCCAACTGATACTTGCACACTGATATTCTTAGCGGCATTATTCACAATTGCCAAAAGATGGAACAAACCTAAGTGCTAAGTGTCCATCCACTGAAGAATGGACAAATAAAATGTGGTATATACATACAATGGAATATTATTCAGCCATAAAAACGAATGAAGTCCTGATATATATGACAACATGGATTAACCTTGAAGACATGGTGTTAAGTGAAATAAGCCAGACACAAAAGGACAAATATTGTATGATTTCACTGATTGGAAATCAAAATAAGCAAACTCTAGAATATAGGTTATCAGGAACCAGGTGGGAATAAGGAATGGGAAGTTAAGGTTTCAAATATACAGGCTTCCTGTTTGGAAATATAGAAATGTTTTGGTAATGGATGGTGGTGATGGTAGGTAGCACAATATTGTGAACATAATTAACAACACTGAAATATATTTCCAAATGTGATTAAAAGGGGAAATGTTGGAATGTATATATGGTAACAAAATAAAACTTTTTAAAAAATCTGTGGAACTACACTATACAAACAATGAACCCTAAGTTAAATAAGAGACTATAGTTAATAGTGCAATTATAAAAAAATGTGCTATCACAAATTGTTACAAATATTCCATACCGAATCCAGGTGTTTAATAATAGGGTGGTATATGGGAATCCTCTATTTTTTGCATGATTTTTCTGTAAACCCATAACTTCTCTAATAAAGAAAAAAATGAAATGAAAAATGTATTGGTTTCAATTAGGGTGCATTTTCTACCTTTAATACATTTTTTAGACTAAAAATACATTTGGTTCTGTTGCATGCCACTGAACAAGCAGCAGGACTTGCCCCAAAAGAAAGAATAGAGAAGACCCAGCCAGGACTGCCCCAACCCACCCTATATTGGGGCCAGTTGTTATTCTAAAGAAAGATGCACAGCGTGTTCCCCTTTGGGCTTCAGTGAGACTATCCAGGGCCATGTGGTTTAGTAGCAGCAACTTGTGCATAGCCACAATTTCTTGATTTAGTGTGGAGAGGCTGTGCTCAGCATCATTGAGAGCCATAGTTACAAACTTTTAGAAGGTTTTTATCTTGAGTATGATGTCAGTATCATCCTTGGGAAATAAAAGCAGAGATCAAAGAATTCCACCAGGAAAATACAGACCTGCTCCACCTCCCTCTCCAAATAGGCTCATTTAAAAGCCCTAAGATTGTGTATTATCCTAGAGTACATCCAGAGTATCCCGAGTACAATTCCCTATCCACCAGGGCCATAGCCACAATCATGATTGTGTTCCATAACCACAGTGTGCTGTTAGGGGAAATCCAATGTCAGAAGCAAAATAGTCATTGTTAAGACTATGGTATGGGAACATTTTTCGGGAGACACATAGCCCGGATATCTAGTATGGTTTTTGTTATTGTTCTTCCCAATACAAGGAGGCAGGTCATCATAGTGCTTCCATGGTAGGAGTTCGCCAAATAAATCCATCCCACAATTGGGCATAAGACCCTCACTGGCAGAATGTTATGTTCTATAGGGGCATTATGTGCCTTCCTGATGGCTTCTCTTTTTGAGGCTTTGCTGGTGTGATGGTTAGGCTAATGTGTCAACTCGGCCAGGTAATTGTGTTCAGGTGTTAGGTCCAGGAAGCACTGAGCTAATTGTAATACAAGAACATTTATGGGGAAGCGGGTGTGGCTCAGTGGATAGAGCCCCCGTTTACCATATGCCCCTCCTTGTGAGGGCAGGCCGGCTCGCGCGGCGCTGTGGGCTGATGCGGCAAGACCTCACAGCAAGGGGGAGATAAGCAGACACAGAGAAGACACGCAGCGAATGGACACAGCAGCACAAGCAGCAAGGGGGGGATAAATAAAATAAATAAATCTTTAAAAAAAAAAAATGAATAGAGCAGAATATGTATGTGTCTTCTAGGAGCTTAGTCTACTAGAATGAACAAAGAAGAAACTTTTGCCTTTGGTATGAAAGTTATTAATCACAACTACCACCACCTACCAAATAACAAGAATAATGAGGGGTAGCTGTTTCCCAGGCACTATTCTAAGTATTTTGCTGGCATTTATTCATTTGGCCTCATAACAACCTTGCAAGATCATTATTATTATTATCCCCCTTTTTCATATCAGGAAACTGGGGGTCAGAGATGTTAGGATCAGTAACTTGGCCTAGGTCACATAGCTAAGAAGTGGAAGAACTGGCTTTCTAACACAGGCAATCTGGTTCCAGAACCCAAGTTCCTAAATGAATATAAGCTATGTGCAATGGACTTCTAATTTTTCAGGAGTATGAATAGATGGTATTATATATAGCTCATTTAAAAACTGGCTGAGACAGTCTGAAATTATTTCATGAAATCTTTCATGAAAGAGAAAGATTGTGCTTATAAACTAATCTACTGCTGGGGGGGTGTGGTACTCTTTGATTGCATTTAATTCAGCTGAGGGGCCATTGATTAGATTACTTGATAAGATTGCTTTAGGGCTTTTGATTGGATTATGTCAGTAAGGCATGATTCAGGTTGAGTCCCCTCCGCATTGCTGGGTCTGATATAAATGAAAACACAGAGAGAGACAGATGGACACAGGAAAAGGAAGCTGCCATGTTTGATCCTTCCATGTAATAGAGAGGATTCCTTAAGCAAGAAGCTCCAAGAGGCTGGGCCCACAGAGAAGCTCAAGAGGAGAGGTGAGGAGCTCTACTATATGCCTGACAGCTTGCAGCTGAACTCCGGATGAAAGCCTAACAGCTGAGACTGAAACAGGAGGCCCTGAAAGAGATAAGCCCTATGCCTGGTTGCCCTCAGCTGAGCTCAAATATTGGCGTAGATTGATCGCCATCTTGCTTCAACATGTGGCAGCTGGCTTTGGTGAGAAAGCATCTCTGATGGTGCCTCAGTTTGGACTTTTCATGGCCTTGGAACTATAAGCTTTTACCCTTTATAAAATCCAATCCATTTCTGATACTTTGCATTGTCAGCCCTTGGCAAACTAAAACACAAGCATCAGCCAATTTTAGGAACTTGGAGTTAACAGGAATTGCAGTCATTCAGAAATGAGATTAAAGCAGGTGCATTTACTAGAATGGTCAGCAGAGGGTGAAGGGAGGCAGTATTTGAAATATGCTGCTACATTAAAGTGGAGCAAACTGTGTGGAACTGATCATCTCTGAAGTCCCCTCTTGCTCTAACATTCTGCGATGATCCTTGTCTGAATTTCATTCATTCACTGCAATATAAAACACCAACTTAGTAAGGAGTGGCCCTTTCACAAATGCATGTAGATAGGATGGTTTTTATTTTAACATGGTATTTGTTACAATACAATATTTATTGAATGTTTGCTAAGAATTTATCTAAAGATGAAAGTGTAAGATGATACATATCTTACACTTAGGGCCTCACTGAAAATAAGAGCTTAGGGCCTCACTGAAGAGGCAAGATAAATAAAAGTTTAAGTGGTAATATAAAACACCATATTAAAAAAGAGTTAGATGTGATCAGAGACAAGGAGAAGTTAATGAAATGGAAGGGGAAGATTTCATGGAAAAGGTAGACTTGTTCAGTACTGAAGTGTGAACAGTATGTGCATGGGTCGAAAAGCTGGGAAAGGTTGGGTTTTTCTTAAAATTAAATTCAGTTTCCCAAGAATTTATGAGCTGTCTTTAGTGAACAAGGCACTATCTTACACACTGCAGGAAAAATAAGGATGGGTGATACAGTCTGTACCTTAAGCAACTCACAAATACCTTAGCCGTAATAATACAAAGAAGGATATGGTAGATGAGTTAACAGGATGTGCTATAGTGCCAGATTTAGCTGTTCACCTACCTGCAACCTACATAAGAAGTTGAGGTGGAAGAGAAAGATTTCTTTGGAGAGGAGGTGATGGAGTGCTTTGCATATCACCTACCCCACCATCTCCCTCTTTGAGGAAATAGGTAGTCTTGCTCTGTAGTAGAAGTTGCCTAAATAGACACAAATGAGAAACTTAGACACTGCAGTGCAGGCTTAGAAAAGAGGAGGTTGCCCCCTTGCTGACACAGCAAGAATTTCAGGTTTTGGATAATATGGCTCCCCGCATAGCAGAATTATTGGTATTCTAAGTTGTCTCTGGGTGTTGGTGTAGCCCAGGACATGAAAGTCAATGAATCCACATCCTTCTCTGGCAGTGTGCTAATTCCAATGTACTTCAATTGGGCTTCTGTGGGATATAAGTAAAGCTTGACTAGCTAGCTGCAGTCACTGACCTCTTCTTATTTTATTTTCATCAATCACATAGTTTATTTACTACTTTAGGAGGAAACAAACAACAGCAACCTTGTACAGAGATCAAGTTGTTTTTCCACCTGCCCTTTAACTTGGACCAGACAAATAGTCCAATAATTATAATAATAATGGCAGGATATGGTAGTTATACAACCCTATCTCCTCAAGTTAAGGAGAGATCTTTCAAGAGTGCCGTTTGGAGAGCTTGATGCATGTCTCCAGAAGTTTGAGAATATTACCAGTGAATATTCTAAAGGTGAGATTCTGTAGCTAGAACTGCTTCTGTTTGGCTGTAGGACACACAGGTAGTGCTTTGGGAGTTGACTGCACTTCCTCCCATTGCAGGGTAAAGGTTCATGATTTGAGGACTTGATATGAACAGTGTGGACATGATTCTCACCAAGAGTACTGCCTGGGGAAGCAGGTGTGGCTCAATCGATAGAGCTCCCGTTTACCATATGGGAGGCCCTGGGTTCGCTTCCCAGGGCTCCTTGTGAGGGCAGGCCGGCCCGCGCTGCGCGGTGGGCTGATGCAGCGGGACCTCACAGCAAGGGGGAGATAAGCAGACACGGAGAGAACACACAGCGAATGGACACAGCGAGCACAAGCAGCAAGGGGGGCATAAATAAATAAATAAATAAATCTTTGGAAAAAAAAAAAAGAGTACTGCCTGGGGGAAAAAAGAACATGGGCATTAGGGTGGACCCTAGAAATCTAGTAGCTAGACTGGAAAAAGTCAGAGGAGGGAACTATAGTGGATCTACGAGGAACTCAAAAAAGTACTCTTTAAGAGTTAGCAATTGTACTACTGCCATCTAGAGGCCCTGAAGGTAAATTATAACCATACTTGCTACAAGAACTGTGCCTGGTTTCCCCAACACCTACACCCCCTATCCCTCCCAGATATCGGAAACAGTGACTAGGCAATTGAGGAGATGCACCTTGGAAGAGAACAAAAGCCAATTTTGACCCCCTACTCCTCATAGGCTAGAGTACAGAAGAAATTTTAAATGTGAATGCATTTGGAGTTTGACATTATATTCAATAAACCTTATGATTTCTAATTTGTTTTTAGTTCTATAATAGTGTTACATGATTCTCCATTTGTTTCCCTGGATTTGCATTCTCCATTTCCATGTTTTTTTAAACAAATTAATTTTATTGATACATATTGATACAGCAAAAATCCATCCAAAGTGTACAATCAATGGTATTTGGTATAATCACATAGTTGTGCATTGATCACTTCAATCATTATTACAGCATTTTCATTATTCCAATAATAATAATAATAATAAAAACCCTTATCACCTCTCAGTCTCTCTATGCTTCCCTTTGTGTACATAGCTGCTGTTCTGTTTCCATCTCTCTAGTTTATATGTATTTATATTTGAGGTTTTACTATGCTATACAGTGCCATGTTACATTTTTTAGCTTTCTTTCTAGTAATATATATGTCCTTAGACTTTCCCTTTCAACCACTGTCATACCTATATAATAGCTCTCCTAGTTACAAACACTACTATGTGCTTTCACCATTCCTGTTCATTTCCGAAGATTTGCAAACAGCATTGTTTTTTTTTACCAATTCTCTACAGATTAATCCTCAGATTTCCATTCTCTGCCCTAATTATTTTTTCTGATGCCTTATATTCTAAATATTAACTCCATGAGTTTGCACAATATATATTTAGTTAATAGTAGCACAATCATACAGTATTTGTCTTTTTGTGTCTGGCTTGCTTCACTCAACATAATGTCCTCCAGGTTCATCCATGTTGTCACATGCTTCACAACTTTATTTCTTCTTACTGCTGCATAGTGTGTGTATTCCATAGTGTGTATACACCACAGTTTGTTTATCCATTCATCGGTTGGTGGACACCTGGGTTGTTTTCATTTTTTGGCAATTGTGAATAACGCCTCTGTGAACATCAGTGTGCAGATATCTGTTTGAGTCACTGCTTTCAGTTCTTTTGGGTATATACCTAGTAATGGTATTGCCGGGTCACATGGCAAGTCTATATTCAACTTCCTTAGGAACTCCCAAACAGTCCTTCACAGTGGTTGTACCATTGTACATACCCACCTACAGTTAATAAGCGATCCTACCTCTCCACATCCTCTCTGACTTTTTAATAGTGGCCGTTCTAATAGGTGTGAAATGATATCTCATTGTAGTTTTGATTTGCATTTCCCTAATCACTAGTGATGTTGAACATTTTTCATGTGTTTTTTGCCATTTGTATTTCTTCTTTGGACAAATGTCTATTCAAGTCTTTTGCCTATTTTTTAATTGGGTAGTGTAGCAGTTTGATATTATTGATGAATTCCAAAAAGAAATATTGGATTATGTTTGTAAACTGGTCTGTACCTGTGGGCATGATTAAATTATGATTAGGGCTTTAATTGGGCCACATCAGTAGGGTGTTGAGCCCCCGCTCCTTGGTGGGTGGGGACTCAGAGATAAAAGACATGGCAAAGGACAGAGTTGGAGTTTGGATGCGGAATCTTGAGCTGGAGCCCTGGGAAGTAAGCATACAGAGGAGCTTGGTCCTGAGGAAAGAGAGAAGATCCTGGGAAGAGAAGCAAGCCATTTGCCTAATAGTCTACAGATGGCATGTGGAGCTAACAGAGCAGCTGGGCCCGGAGAGAGGCAAGCCCCAGAAGAGAGGAACCCAGGAAGCCTGAACCCTTACACACATCGGCAGACATCTTGCTCCAAAATCTGGCAATGAACTTTGGTGAGGGAGGTAACTTGTGCTTTATGGCCTGGTAACTGTAACCTTCTATCCCAAATAAATACCCTTTATAAAAACCAACCGATTTCTGGTACTTTGTGTCAGCACCCCTTTGGCTGACTAACACAGGTAGTTTGTCTTTATATTGTTGAGTTGTCATATCTCTTTATATATCCATTTCTGTCTTTACTATTGCTTTATTACCATATATATTTTAAATCATTTTATGTTCTCATTAATTTCTAAATCATGAAGCACTTGCAGGAAATTTTGTCTTTGGGGAGCTCTGATTCCAGAATGGAATCTTTATATTTTCCTTCTTTTATTTATTTATTTTTGCTGATATGTGTTTGCATAGTTCTTATGTCCTTTCTTTTTATCTTTTATATGATATATGAGAAGCTTTGTCCAGACCTTCTATTTCCTCTGCTATAGTGTGGCTGAATTCCACTTGTTTTTCTGTTATCTCAGGGTTCAGGGAGGAGGGAAGAAATTGACTGTGGCTGTGTTAGCCTTGGTTGGAGGACTTGTGCTCTACTTTCTTCTGAGATTTTATTAAATATTCTCTGTGCTGAACTCTGTTCATCTATTAGGGTTTATCTTAGTCACAATGAGAACTATCACCAGGCATTGGGTTATTCCCTCAAATAGTCTTGGAGTTCTGGGAGCTTTGTTTCATTTAGATAAAGTAATATAGAATTTTGTTTTGTTTTGTTTGTTGGGTTCTCTATTTCTGGGTCACCAACGTTCCTTATGCTTCTCTTTTCACATTCATCCTTTACTCCCCAGCAGCAATTTGCATTCCTCTTCCTTTCAATCCCCACTGTCTTCTCCTCTTGGGAAAACAAAAAATGTAGAGTTTTGCACCTTGATCAAGAATATGTGTGTTGGCAACAAAGTAGGGAGCAGAGGTTCCCGGTGCCTCCTAAAGATGAGGAAGACAGAGAGCTGACGCGACGGGCAGGCGCAGAAAGCTGATACAACAAGCTGATGCAACAAGAGACACAGGAAGAAAAACACAATGAGAGACACAGCAAAGCAGGGAACAGAGGTGGCTCAAGCGAGTAGGCTCCTCCCTCCCACACTGGAGGCTCCAGTTTCAGTTTCTGGTGCCTCTTAAAGAAACAAGGAAGACGAACAGACACAGCAAGTGCAGACAATGAGGGGGTGGGAGAGATAAATAAATAAAATAAATCTTAATAAAAAAAAGTAACCTTATAGCAGGAAAACCTGTCAGATACCACCTCAAGTCTGTTATGATCTATGCTAAGATTTGTTTACCGAATGGTGTACTGATGCAAAACTAAAATTTGACTTTCTATCTCTGTTAAAGTAACACAGTTCTCTTAAATGGTTGGTCTGTTTCGAGTGGAAGGATATAAAAGTCCTTTTGAAATTTTATATATATGTATATATAACAAAGAATCTGTGCTTTTTCAGAATGGCTTCATCATACCCTTAATAAAGGGTTTTTAAAAAATAAAAAAAATAAAATAAAAAAAAAGAATATGTGTGTTGGTTACTTCTCTCTTTGGCACTCTTCTTTATTATCCATCCCTCAGAGAGTCTTGTCTTAATTATTTTCTCTTTCTTCCTCTTTTCTGCTAAATCACTATATATTGGAGATAATTAACTCTGAGTGTTTATAATTGTCCACCACACTGTTTTACCTTCAATTGCAAGAGTCTTAGGTCTTGACCTTTTTTTCATTTTTCCTCTTCTTGATATTTTGAAAAATTTCAAACCAACAAAAAGTTAAAAGATTTTTAATGATTATCCGTATGTGTCCTTCACCAAGGTTCACCAGCTTTTAACATTTTGCCTTATTTGCACCATCTACCTACATATTTTCTCTATATCTCTCCCACCCCCTCTATCAATTTTGTTTTTGTCCAACCATTTAAAAGCAAATTGCAAACATCATGGCATTCACTTCCCAATATTAGGTTGAACCACATGAAATTGCTGATATTTAGCCACTTTTGTGTGTTCAACCTAATACTTAAGTACGCATCTCCTAAGATTCATGAGAATCTCATTAATAAAAATCCAGACCAGTTATTTTATAGAATTCCATGTTTTGGATTTGTTTGATTTGTTTCCTGATGATTAGAGTTAGGTTAACATTTTTTTGGCAAGAATACTACATAGGTGATAGTGTATAGGACTTAAGGCATCACATTAGGAGGCACATGAGAGGTTGTTCAACTATTGGTGATTCTAAATTTGATAATTTAATTTATTAAGGTGATGATCACATGGAATCTCCATCATAAAGGTGCATTATTCCTTTTAAATAATAACTAATATTCAGGATAATATTTTGAAAGCATATGAACATATGCTTTCACCCAATGGTTTTAGCATCTATTGATGATGCTTAGTTATTTCATTGTAAGTTGCAAAATGATTTCCTAATTCCATAATTTCTTCTATATTTATTAGCTCATGGTCTTATGGGGAAAATCCTCCCATTCTCTCTCTCTTTGGAATATCACTATAGAGTCATATATTTTATTTTGTTCAATATATCATGATCCAGTGACTTCATCAAAATGGATATGTAAGACACCCCCTGAAAAAGCCTCCCCAGAGATTTAGCAAATAAAAGAGCAAATCTCACTTGCTTAGAACTCTGGAGGACTGTAGAGACTGGAGAAGGACTCCGAAAGTGCTGAATCAAAGAAACAGAAAAATATCAGGTAGGAAAATTTCATCCTGGACCCCTGGATGTTTCCCAGTCCCCTTCCCTTAACATGATCCTGTACAGGTTGGGAATAATACTGAGGCAGCATGGTCTGTGTCTCTCCCACCATGGACAGACACTATAGAGTAACTCACAGCAGTGAGTTAGAACTCCACACATAGCCACGCACAGGGACACGTCCACAGAGAACAATGGTGGATCACAATCTGCTGAGGAGTGCTGCATACAAGAGGGCCCCTAGGGTGGAAAAAGATAGTGAGATCATGATAGAAAGGCTGGCTAGAACTCTTGTGCCCTCACTCAATCCAGTTTCAGTTGGCTGGATTACCTAAAGGCAAAATGGACTTCTCTGAAGTGATCCACCTTTCTGGATTGACCCCATCTGGCTCCCCAGGGCAGGACACCCTAATGGGGAAGAAACTGGAGGCAGAAAAGCCTTACAGAAAAATAAAGGGGAGGAAGTTCAAGCTGAACTGTTGTAAAATAAGATGGGTCTCCAATCTGAAAAGAGTAAGGAAAACAGGGCACTAAGTGAAGGAGAATATTTAAACAAATCATAGGAGCCTGTGAGAAAAGTCTGCACACACACACACACACACACACAAAACAGAACAGATCAAGACTCCCAGAGAAGGAACAGAGGAAAGGAAGCTTTCTCCTGGAGATGAAATAGTCACACAAAAAGTGCAATTGTAAAAACTGTACTGCATAACCAGGGCAAGAATCAGATGAAGAAGAGCTGAGAATATCTGATCAATTAAACTCGGACTATTCTAAAAGTTCAGAGTAAATTGGACCAAGTGTCAAATATGAGTCTTAACACAAAGCCGATCAACAATAAAACCCTGAACAAGAGGGAGACATTGACCTTCAGTGTTAACTCATCAAGATAATTAGATACCTACACATCAGCAAAAAATTCCAAGCCATTCTAAGAACCAGGTTCAGTCAAGGAAACAAAGGAAGAAGTCAGAATTTAGAACAACTAATCAAAGAAGTTCAAATAAATCTTCTAAATCACTTCAAGGAGATGAAGGAAATATGCATAAAGGATATTAAGAAGACAATGTGTGAGCATAAAGGAGAATTTTTAAGTATATAAAGAAGCACAACAGAAATTATGGGGATGAAAGAACAATACTAGAGATTGAAAATACACTGGAGGCATAAAACAGTATATTTGAAAGTAAGACAAAAGAATCAGTGAACTAGAAGACAGGGCAATTGAAATCAAACATTCTTTCTCTATTCAGAGAAAAGAATAGAAAAAAATCAAGCAGTGTCTCAGGGATTTGAGTGAGAGCACAAAGCACATAAACATACATATCATGGGTGCCCCAGAAGGAGAAGAGAAGGGAAAAGGGGCAGAAAGAATATTTGAGGAAATAATGGCCAAAATTTTTCCAACTCTTATGAAAGCCATAAATATACATGTCCAAGAAGTGCAAAATACTCCAAACAGAATAAATCCTAATAGACATATTCTGAGATACATCTGATCAGAATGCCAAATTCCAAAGATAAAGAGAATTCTGAAAGCAGTAAAAGAAAAGTGACTTATCACATATAAAGGATCCTCAATAAGACTAAGTGCTGATTTCTCAGCAGAAATCATGGAGGCAAGAAGGCAGTGGTATGAATATTTGAGATACTGAAAGAGAAAAAGTGCCAGTCAAAAATTCTCTATCCAGTAAAACTGTTCTTCAAAAATGAGGGAGAGGTTAAAATATTCACAGGTAAAAAGAAACTGAGAGACTTCATCAACAAGAGAACTGCCTCACAAGAATTACTAAAGGGAGTTCTACAGGTTGAAAGGAAAAGACAGGAGAGAGTGGCTTGGAATGGTGAAGAAATGAAGATCATCAGTAAAGATAACTAAAAGTGTAAATGCAAAACCCAATAATACAGAATCATCAATATACAACTGTACTCTTTAATTTCTATAAGAGTCAGAATACAATCGCACAAGTAAAAGGTATATTTCCTGATAATGGACATGCAAAATATAAAGTGATAAAGTGGGACAAAAGCAACATAAAGAAGGGAAACAGAGGGATATGTGAGGAGAGAACATGTATGCTATTGAAGCCAAGTTGTTATCTTTTCAAATTAGGAGCTTATAGATAAATGTTGTATAATGCAAACCCCAGGATAACCACAAAGAAAGTATTTCTAAAATATAGAGAAACAGAAAAAAGAAAGGGAGCAGTCAGATATATCACAAAAGATGAGTTATACAGAAAAAGAGTTTGCAATAAAGGAAAAGAGAGACAAAATTAATAGATATGACATATAAAAACCAAAGGACAAAATGTCTGAAGTATATACTGCCTTTAAAGTAATAACATTGCATGCTTTTTAAAAATATACTTAAATTTTATTTAAAAAGATACTTAGATTACATAAATGTTACATAAAAAAAATAGTCGGATTCCCATATGGCCCACTCCCTAGCCCCCCCATACTTTCCCACATTAACAACATCCTTCATTAGTGCAGTACATTTGTTACAATTGATGAACAAATGTTGAAGCATTGCCACTAAGTGTGGATTATAGTTTACATTATAGTTTACACTCTCTCCCACACAATTTTGTAAGTTATGACAAGATATATAATTGCCTGTATCTGTCATTGCACCTTCATTCAGGATAATTCTCAAGTCCCGAAAATGCTCCCATATTACATTGATTTTCCCTCTCCCTTCCCTCAGAACCTCTGTGGCCACTGCCTCCGTGTTGATGATAAAAGTTCTTCCATTGCTAGAATAACAATAAGTCTATAGTAGAATAATAGTAAATTTACTCTAGTCCCTCATTCATTCCCCAACCCTGAGGGTTCTAGGATGGTGATGCCACTCTGCCTCTAATTGAGGTGTGGGGGGTTAAATCCCATGGGGCAGGTGGATGTGATTATCTTTTTTTAAAAATTGATATTTTATTGTAATCTTTTAAATTGCAGAACTCCAGGTTGAATATCAGAACACACACTGTCAGTAATCTCTCGAGTCATTTTCCATACCCTCTTCAAAATCCCTTAAGGGAATTTTCCAGTTCAATCTCAGAGACCAACTAGGGATATATTGAAACACTAAAGTCTTTTGGTTTTAGCCACAGTATCAAAGTGCTGTTATAGGTAGAATATTTCTTATAGAAGATTTTTAAAAAAGATTTATTTATTTACTTTATTTATCCATCCCCTCCTCCAGATGGTTCTCTAGTCTGTCTGCTCATTGCTTGCTTGCCTTCCCTAGGAGGCACCAGGAACCGAACCTGGGACCTCTCACATGAGAAGGGAGTGCCCAACAGCCTGAGCCACATCCACTCCCCACAGGCTGTGGCATCTGCTGGCTTGTGGCATCTGCTCATTGAGGTGGGGGCAGTGTCTAGTTCATTGCAGTGGGGGCAGTGTCTAGCTCGTCTTCTCTTTTTTTTTTTAGGAGGCACTGGGACCTGAAGCCGGGACTTCCCATGCAGTAGGCAGGCACCCAACTGGTTGAGCCACATCCACTTCCCTGGATGAAACTATCTTGCTTGCAGTCGCAGACTCTCTCTGTTCCTTGAGATGGTCATTGTCCATCATCATCTCCTTGATAGTTGTCCTGAGTGAGTCCAATGAACTGGAGAGTAGGTGTTGCAACTACAGGGCCCAACTGGCACATGGAAAGTCCAAAGATTTAAGTCTCTTGGACACACACCTATCAAGTATAGTACTAACTATAGGTTCAAATAGAAGGGGCAGAAGAACCATGTGTAGGGAAACCATAACTGAGTTCAAATCTGTCACACTGGGGAGCATAATTCCAAAGTAAGGCCCACTGGCAGGGTGTCAAATTCCTAGGCTGCCTGCCCTGCCTATAGTGTCTGTATGTCTCCAGAGCTCTCGACACTGAATGTTAACAAGTTAAACAAACTAGATTAAATGGAGAAATTCCTAGAAACACACGAACAACCTACACTGGCTCTAGAAGAAATAGAAGACCTCAACAGACCAATTTCAAATAAAGAGATTGAATCAGTCATCAAAAACTCCCAACAAAGAAAAGCCCAAGACCAAATAACTTCACAGGTGAATTCTACCAAACATTCCAAGAAAAATTAATGCAAATCTTACTCAAACTCTTCCAAAAAATTGAGGAGGAGGGACCACTACCTAACTCATTCTATGAAGCCGATATCACCCTAATACCAAAGCCAGAGAAAGATACTGAAAGAGAAGAAATTTACAAATTTATCTAATGAGTATAGATGCAAAAAACCTTAACAAAATACTCGCAAATCGAACCGAAGAGCACAATAAAAGAACTATATACCATGATCAAGTGGAATTTATTCCAGGTATGCAAGAGTGGTTCAGCATAAGAAAATCAATTAATGTAATATACCATACATCAACAAATTAAAGGGGAAAACATATGATCATCTTGATTGATGCTAAAAAGGCATTCAATGGGGTGGATGTGGCTCAAATGGTTGGGTGTCTGTTTCCCATATGGAGGGACCTCGGTTTGATCCCCGGGACCGCCTGGTAAAATAAAAAAAGGAAAATACAGAAGGTGGGCGGGTGAACCGCCCTGGCCCCGCGAGTGGGTGAGCCATCCAGGCCCCGCCTAACCATGCAGCAAGATGATGACATAACAGGAGAGTGACACAAGGGAGAGCCAAGAGGAGACGTACCAAGAAACCAGGAACTAAGGTGGCACAGGCGGTAGGACGCCTCTCTCCCACATCGGAGGTTCCCAGGATCGCATCCTGGTGAAGACAGGAGAAGAAGGATGAGAGGAGAGGGCAGAAAACAGAGAATTGCCCAACGAATGGACACAAAACAGCAAAAAC
>JAQZBX010023471.1:0-10848 GCA_029593785.1 Cabassous unicinctus | reverse complement strand
ACAAGTATGCCCATTATCTCTACTGTTATTCACATTGTGCTAGAAATTCTAGCTAGAGAAGTTAGACAAGAAAAAGAAAGAAAACGCATCCAAACTGGAAAGGAAGAAGTTAAACTTTCACTATTTGTAGATGACATAATCCTATCTAAAGAAAGTCACAAAAACTGCAAGAAAGCTACTAGAGCTAATAAAGAACTTCAGTAAAGTGGTGGGATAAAAGATCAGCATGCAAATATCAGTAATATTAGTACAATAGTAATGAGCAATCTGAGAAGGAAATCAAGGAAAAAATTCCATTTACAATAGCATGTAAAAGAGTCAAATACCTAGGAATAAATTTAACCAAGGATGTAAGGACCTGAAAACTACAAAACATTGCTAAAAGAAGTCAAAGGGGAGCTAAATTAATGGAAGGACATTCCGTGTCCAAGGATTAGAAGACTGAACATCATTAAGATGTCAATCCTACCCAAAGCAATTTATAGATTCAACACAATCTCAATCAAAATTTGCACAGTATACTTTGGAAAATGGAATAGACAATTATCAATTTTATTTGGAAAGTTGTCCCAAACATGCACATTATCATCATACAGGGCTCCCAACAATTTAAATTTGTATTTAAATGTAAATACAAATAACTCTATTGAGACTGAAATAGATTAGTGATTATGCAGGGCTGAGGCAGGAAGGAGGGATTGAGAGGTGATGGCTAAGGGGTATGGGGTTTTTCTTTTTGGGGTAATGAAAATGCTCTAAAATTGGTTGTTGTGATGAATGCACAACTCTGTGAATATACTAAAAGCTATTGATTATACATTTTGGATGGATTGCATGGTATGTGACAATATTAATATAATTGCTCTATAATGTATATATTATGATCCATTTCCATCATTGTTCTTTTTGATGCTCAAAGTGTAATATATTTGATCAGTGGATAATCCCTTTAGTGTCCTTTTGACATGAACTTGTTAGTGTTTGAGCCTGTCCTTGATGTCTGGCACAGCAAGATATTCCAGGTTTACCTCATCCTTTCCTTGCTCCAGAGACCTGTAATCATTTCTCCAAGGAGCCCTATTTCTTTTTAGTGGAAAGTGGTATTTAGAAACCAAGACCTGGATGCCAGTTGTGTTGACTGCTATGGAGTGAACTGTTTGTAGGCTTTTGGTTACTTTTTTTTTTCTCATTTAAAAATTTATTAAAGTATATTATTCATACATGAACATACATAAACAATAAGTGTATAGTAAAAGTTGTAAACTTACAAAATGAACATGCACAACATCATACAGGGTTCACATACCTCATCCCACCACCAATACCTTGCATTGTTTTGAAACATTTGTAATAAATTATGAAAGAGCATCATTAAAGTATTACTACTAACTATAGTCCATATCTTATATTTGCTGTATTTCCCCCCAAAATCACCCTATTATTTTTTTGTTCATAAACTATACAATTTATCTAAAATGTACAATCAGTGGCATTTGGTATAATCACAGAACTGTGCATTCATCACTTAATCAATATTAGAACATTTTCATTACTCCAAAAAAGAAAAAAAAAAAACAGGAAACAAAAAACAAACCACTGTCATACCCATATGTTAGCTCTACTAATTACAAATCCTATGATGTGTTTTCACCATTTCTTTAAATTTCCAACAACTTTTTACCAATTCTGCACAGATTAAACCTCAGCTTTCCATTCTCTAACCACAATCTATTCTCTGGTGACTTGTATTCTGGCTATTAACTCCATGAGTTTGCTCATTATATTTAGTTCATAATAGTGAAATCATACAATAATTGTCCTTTTGTGTCTGGCTTGCTTCACTCAACATAATGTCCTCTAGGATCATCCATGTTGTCATATGCTTCATGACTTCATTTTTTCTGACAGCTGCATAATATTCCATCATGTGTATATACCACAATTTGTTTATCCATTCATTGGTTGATGGACACATGGGCTGTTTCCATCTTTTGGCAATTGTGAATAACGCCACTATGAACGTTGGTGTGCAGATGTCTGTCTGTGTCACTGCTCTCAGTTCTTCTGGGTATATACCTAGTATCAGTATGCTGAGTCACATGGTAAATCTATATGTAACTTCCTTAGGAACCACCAAACAGACTTCCCCAGTGTCTATACCATTCCACATTCCCACCAGCAGCAAATAAGTGTTCCTATTACTCTACATCTTCTCCAACACTTGCAGTTTTCTGTTTGTTTTTTTTTTCTTTTTAAGCAAATCAATTTTATTGATACATATTAATAAGGCATAAATCCATCCAAGGAGTACAAACTATGGTATTCAGTGTAATCACATATTTGTGCATTCATGACCCCAATCATTCCCAGAGCAATTTCATTATTCCAATAATAATAATAATAAACAAAATACAAACACACACACAAACAAAATCACCACCTCTCAGTCTCTCTATGCCTTGTTTGCTATACATGGCTGCTATTCTTTTTCCTTCTCTCTAGTATATTTGTATTCATATTTTGTAAAAAGTCTTATATATGCAATATCACCCATATTCATGTTTTACATGAGGTTTTACTATCTTATACAGTCCCATGTTACAATTTTTAGCTTTCCTTCTAGTAATATATATGACCTTAGACTTTCCTTTTCAACCACTGTCATACCCATATAATAGCTCTGCTAGTTACAAACACCATGATATGCTTTAACCATATGTTTTTTTTTCCTTTCAGGCTGCAGCACTCCCTTTAGTATCTCTTGTAATTCTGGTCTTTTAGCAACATATTCTATCAGTTTTTGTTTGTCTGTGAAGACTTTGAACTCACCCTCTTTTTTGAAGGACAGCTTTGCCAGATACAAAATTCTTGCCTGACAGTTTTTCTCTTTCAGTACTTTAAAATACACCACGCCACTTTCTTCTCACCTCCGTGGTTTCTGATGAGAGGTCAGCACTTAATCTTATTGTGGTTCCCTTGTATGTGATTCTTTGTTTTTTTCCTTGCTGCTTTCAGAATTTTCTCTTTATCTCTGATATTTATCATTCTGAATAGTAGGTCTATTTGGATTTATTCTGTTTGAGGTGTTTTGTCCTTCTTAGATACTGATATTTATGTCCTTCATGAGGGTTGGGAAGTTTTCTGTCTTTATTTCCTCATATATCCTTTCTGTCTCTTTTCCATTCTCTTCTCCTTCTGGGACACCAATAATGAAAATGTTTATGTGTTTTGCATTGTCATTCAATTCCCTGAGACTACATTCCAGTTTTTCCATTCTCTTATCTTTCTGTTCTCCTGTCTTTTCCAGTTCAGATGTTCTGCCTTCAAAATCACCAATTCTGTCTTCAAGCAATTCAAATCTGCTCTTATGTGCTTCTAAAGTATTTTTAATCTCATCCATAGTGTCTTTCATTCCCAGAAGGTCTGTTACTTTTCTTTGCAGGCTTTCAAATTTTCTTTATGATCTCCCAGTGCCTTCTTAATATCTTTTACTTCTTTAGTCATATTTTCTTAAAATTATTTGAAGTGACTTAGGAGAGTTGTGTGATTACCATGGATTAAATGTATTAAATTCTGTATCTCTTCAAGATATTTGGTTAGTTCTTTAGGCTGGGCCGTCTCTTCCTGTTTCTTCACATGGCTTGTAATTTTTTGTTGATGTCTAGGCATCTGAATATGTTGGTGAATTTACTCTGATGGTCAATTTCTCTCTATTGCCTATTGTTTTTTTTCCCCCCACAGTTCTTCTTTGATATTTGGTTCAACTTATTCTAGGTCTTTAAAATTTCCCAGCTTAAGTTATCAAAATTGGGCCATGGACTTGCTAGTGGGATACCTATTTTCTCCGAGGGGTAGGATATGAAGAGAGCCAAGAAGTTTTTGTCCATGCAGTTTTCAGACTGGACAGCAGGTGGCGCTCATCAATGCACTTTCCAAGAAGGTGTTTGAGTGTGGGCTTTCCTATGTTGAATCTCCAGAGTGGAGGTTCAAAGCCGGCTCTGCTGGCTAAACTACATGAAGAAGGCACCCCAACTTCCCCTCCCTTTTCCCTTGAAACAGCTGACAGGGAGGAAGATGTTTGTTCCCCTCTTGGCTGCAGTGAGCCAGGGGTTTTACCACAGCTTAATATCTTGGAGGTGCGGGAGGGGAGCCCTTCCCAGCTGCAGTGGTTGCTTGTTAACTCACGTTTTCATTTTGGCTTCTTCGTCTCTCTGTCCCTCACCCTCCTGGGAATTGTGTAGCATTGTCCTGGTCTGCTGACTTTCAAAGCATGTCCCCTGGACAGCTTTTGGCTCTTTTTTTGTTGTTTTTGTGAGAGCATTGAGCTCTGCTTATTAGTTCAATGCCATTTTCCCACAATTCTCTTGGTTACTTTTAACTGGAAATTTTCATTATCGCTCCCCAAACTAATGAGGGCTCCAGAGCACATCTGAGTCTTACTCTGCAAATTTTAACTCTCATCAAACCCCGAAACTTTATAATTGATTTATTAGGTTTATTCATATGATCTTTACAAGAGTCAGAGTAGAATTTTAAAGTGTAAATTGGATCATATTTCCCTGCTTAAAATCATCACATATTAAACTTTAGCCACATTGGCCTTCCTTCAGTTCCTCTAATACAGCAGGCTCTGAAGTTGGGGGTATCCAATATGATCCATTTTAAAAAACCTTATCCTTTAAGAGGACAGACCATTGCATCAGGCCCTTGATACTGATGATTGTACTTATGAACCTTTTCTTTTAAGAACTGAAACTTAGCCTAGTATTATATGTTGCCTAAGAGTTACCTCCTGAGGGACTCCTTGTTGCTCACATGTGGCCTCTCTCTAAGCCAAAACTCAGCATATAAATGCACTACATTCCTCCCAGCGTGGGACATGACTCCCAGGGATGATCCTCCCTGGCACTGAGGGATTATTACTGAGCGCCAACTAGCAGTGCACCTGGAAAAAGACCTTGACCATAAAGGGGAAATGATAACTACAAGTGAGTTTTTATGGCTAAGAGATTTCAAAGTGAATCAGGAGGTCATTCCACAGGTTATGCTTATGCACGTCTCAGCAGTATCTCATTGACTGCCACAGTAAATAGTGCCTCAAATAGTGGGGCTCCTGAGGGCTCTAGAGACATCCAGACACTATAGGCAGGAAGACAGCTCAGGAGTTTGGCACCCTGCCAGTGGGCCTTACCTTGGAATTTATGCTCCCCAGTGTGACAGAGTTAGACTCATTTGTGGTTTCCCTACACATGACTCTTCTGCTCCTTCTATTTGAACCTATAGTTATTACTATACTTGATAGGTGTATGTCCAAGAGACCTAAATCTTTGGTCCATACATGTGCCAGTGGGGCCCTGAATCTTGGCAGAGTTGCAGCCTCTACTCTCCAGTTCATTGGACTCACACAGGACAACTAACAAGGTGATAATGATGGACAATGCTCATCCCAAGGAACAGAGAAAGTCTGAACTGCAAGTAAAATAGTTCTATCCATTGATCCCAGGATCTAATCCCCCTCTCAATTAGAGGCAGAATGGGCATTACCATTCCAAAATCTTCTAGTTTGGGGAATGAACAATGGACTAAAGTAGACTTACTATTATTCTACTGTAGACTTACTGTTATTCTATCAATGGAAGAACTTTTATCAATAATGTGGAGGCAGTGGCCACCAGAGGTTCTGAGGGTAGGGAGAGGGAAAATTAGGTGTAATATGGGGGCATTTTTGGGACTCTGGAATTGTTCTGCATGACATTGCAATGACAGATACAGGCCATTATATATTTTGTCATAACTTACAAAATTGCACGGGTCAAAGTGTAAACCATAATGTAAACTATAATCCATGTTTTGTGGCAATGCTTCAATGTGTGTTCATTAATTATAACAAATGTACCACATTAATGAAGGATGTTGTTAATGTGGGAAGGTGTGTGAGGAGAAGGGAGTGGGGAATATGGGAATTTCCTATATTTTTTACGTACCATTTATGTAATCTAAAGCTTCCTTAAAAAAAAAAAGAAATAGAGGCAAAAATAAAATAAAATAAAATAAAACAAGTACCTACCACTATTCTAGATTCTCAAAGGGTACATCAACTAAAAAACAAAAACAAAAACATAAAAAAACGTATCCTTTAAAACTGAAATTTGTCTGTTTTACAATGTACACAATAGTTTGGTACACTAGTACATGCAATTTAAAAATAACTAAACAAATATAGTTTGAGATGTGTGAGCAAAAAGCTTTTTATTGATGAGGTGCCTCATCAGTATGGAATTTTGAAACCACTGTCATAATGTTGAGTTTCATGCTGGATGCCTACGAGGATGCTATTTTCTCTACCTGGAGAAGTCTTCACTCTGCTGGATCTCACTCTGCCTGGATCATTCATAACCTATCCTTCACTTCTTATTTTAAACATCACTTCTTCAGAGGAGTCTTCCTTGGAATTCTCAATCTAAATTATGTTCTATGTTACTGTCTTCCATGGAACCATGTTCTTTTTCTTCCCATAGGACTCATAACAACTTGTAATTATCTAATTTTTTTGGTAATTCTGCTTTTTCTGTAAAACTGTAAGAACCCGAAAGTATGACTCATGTTGCTTTATTTCTCTATTTTAAACCAATAATCTTTAACAGTAACTAGCACATACTGTTAATAAGTATTTGTTGAATATGTGTTGAATAATTGATGAGTAAGAAGAAAAGGGAAAGAAGGCAAAAAGCAGTGTCATCTATTGTAAAAAATATCTCAGAAATATTTAGTTTATTAATTTGTGTCATTTATTTTGCATGCAAATTGCTCACTCACATATGAGGGTATCAATTGGTAGATTGAGTCAAGGAGCAAAGTCATAAACAGGAATTATAATGGGGGTTTAGTGGAGATAGCTTGTGAACAGTGTTTGGGTAAGCTAATTAGTTGAAAGCTAGCAAAGTTCAGCTTGAAAATTCTGTCCTTGAGCAGGCCAAGTGGGGTGTCAAAGAGAACAATTTCAGTTATTCATATATTTTCCAGAAAGCCTTGAGAGTTTAGCTCACAACAGAGTATCTCCATGTAATATTTGACAGCACTCTGTCCTTTCTCAGGCCAGGTCTGTGCCACTTCCCTCAAGTGGAATTTCTGGGTAGTAAGATCAGAGACTTAGCTGTCAGGTTTCCTGGCCATCCAAAATACTCTGTTTTTTTCCCTTAGTTTTCTGTGAGGTTAACCTGTAATGAGCATACAGCTCATTGTGGGTATGGAATTAACACCTTGTTAACTCCCTTTTAAAGGGATACAGTTTTGAGGTTAGATGACTGTTGGTAAATTGAACTTGCTATAATTAAGGAAAATTTTCTTCTGCACAGATTCAGCACAACACTTTTCATTGCTTTTAGTGCTAGTAGTGTTATGGGTATGGCTGCTATCTCTGTAGGAGAGGTTTACTCTGAAATTAGTAAAGTGTTAGGGGTCTCTTTGTGATGATTTTTATTTAAGAAACCCAGAATTTAACTTTAGCCCTGTGAATCTCTGAATGTCATGTTTTTCTGTGTAATTCAAGCATGCTTAAGGGAAATTACAAGTTTCCAGAGGTCTGGGTCATCAAAAAGGAAATCAGGGTGGGTAAAAGAGAAAGATTCTGTAGACTCTCATTACAGAAAACAATTTCAATTGTTTATATGTATAAAATTTTATTATAATGAGTATCTGTGTCAATCTGGCTAGAGAGAAGGGAAAGAAATGTTATATATAAAGTTCTTGCCTCTATAGAGGGGTGTAGGATGGGGAAGAAAGCCAGCTTGTTTCCCCATCCCCCTTCAAATGATGATTTTGAGTTTATAAGTGCCTAAGGAATTTAAAAAATGTACCAGCTGCCTGATACACTCTCTTCCCACCACTCTATTTATTACCTCCCTTTACCTCTAATCATAGTATTACAGGGTCCCTTGAAATCACTGAGCTGAGTATCATGGTTTTCTCTTATATGTAAAAATTTGAATACAATGTTTTTTTAAAAAAATTGTGGGGCAAGTTTGGATTTCTTTGACATTCTTTGATATTAACATGATTAAAATCAGTGGGACATTTTTTCCCCTTTTTCCTAAACTATGGTATTTAACTTATGAATAGGCATTCAATATAAAATATTTCAGCAAAAAATACTCTTCTGAGGGTTATATTTTTCAACCTTTTAACTGCAATTATAGTAACATACAGTTAATGACAATCATGCTTTATGTAATATGAATTATATTTTCATTTTTGTCTTTAGTATAATTTCTATGATAAGTCCCTTTCCCTATTGAGCTCATTTAATATTTCCATATGAGTAACATGAATTCCTTTCCTCCATTCTGGCTGTCCTAAAGAAACAAGGAAGACGAGCAGAAACATCAAGTAAAAAACAATGAGGGGCTGGGGAGAAGTAAATAAATAAAATAAATCTTAAAAAAAAAAAAAGAGTACAGGTACAGCACTGAGTTAAAAAAAAAAAAAAAGTAGATGTCCGTGCATAAAATACAGCCAACATACTCAGAAATTAAGAGTAAAGAGAAAATTTCTTTTAGAAAGTAATAAACAAGTCCTAAAGTGCTAATTTAATATATTTTAATTTTAAATAAGTAAAAGAAAAGAAAGTAGACTAAATAAACTATCATAAATGTATTTGGAATATCCATTGATATGGACAGATAAATGACGTTGATAGGATGAAATTACGTTTTATCACAAATAAATGAAGCAATATATATTTTATACTTACCATTTTACCTTCTTCTCTTCCATATTCATACCACACCCACACCCAACACAACATTAAAATATTTAAAAACTAAATTTAACTAATTCACATTTTTTGGTTCTAAATTTCTATATGAAAACATAGATGAGTATGTGGTAATATGTCATTGAATACTTCCCAATATCAGACATAAAGTTGTTAAATTATTGAAGTTAGGACTTCAAAATGAAGTGACTCTTCTTACCCTCACAGATCTATTAAAAAATGTTTGAGAACACAGAGTCTAGCAGTCTGGAACTGCAAAGAGCACACAAATCAGGGACACCTGGGAAAAGGGTGACAGGGAGTTATGGCATCATTCCATTACACTGTTAACAAAAAATGCAGGCAGCCCACATCTGCAAAGTAATTGAGAGGAGGGCAAATCTTGTAGGAATCCAATGACAAAAGACGATATTTTGAGGAAACTGTAAGCAATGATTTCTCTGTACTTAATAATGACCATGAGGCAAAAACATACTGGTGCAGAGTGTAAAAATACAGAAAAGAATCAACACAGATGAGCTAACATAGACCTTCTCTCTGGCCAGAAACAAAAAAGTAATGTTTGATTTTAAAAAAAGAGAGCTAAGGAAAGAAACAGAAATCTCCAAGTACCTCCAAGAGGAAATTCAAATACTGATTGAGAAGAGATGACAAAAGGAAGGAAAAATTTGACTCAGATTTGGGTCCAATGGACAGAAACTAGAGTTTTAACAAACACACAAGAACAGGAGACTTGGATATGAGCAAGAACAAGATGAGAAGTTGAAATTACCATATTCTGTGTGAAAGAGCTTCTCTTTTCCAAAGGGGAACTTAAAATCTCTGCGCATCATGACTGAAAGGCCATAAGGAAGCTTATCTCTTGCCCTGGACTTGTCTCAGAGGTTAAAAAGGAAAGAAGAGAATTTCTTAAAGTGTGAAATCATCATATATGACCCCTGCTGTACAGAAATACCCAAGTGAATAAATTAATGTGAAAAACAGCTCATAGAATAGTAAAATCTCTGGGTACCTGACAGATAAAACTTAAAGCCAATATCTGAGATTCTTCCACAATCCAATGGGAAAAATAATACCTGCTGCAGATAAATAAGCTCAAAGCACAAATTAAAACAAGAGGAAGTAATTGTCCAAAACAGAGTTAGCGGCTGCAACAGACCAAAAGATCAGATGGACTAAATAGCAGATTAAGCACAGGATCAGAATTGGGAAGCAGATCTGAGAAAGTTATCTAAAACACAGCACAGAGAGATAAGTTATAAAACTGAGGTTAAGGGACAAGGAACAGTACTAATCCAAATTTGGACCAGTGCTAGTCCACACACTTTTACCAGTTCACAGTATAGAAAGCAAGCATAAACATTTAGTAAAAGTAAAATAAAAGTAAATAAATAAATAAAGCTTTGAAAAAAAAAAGAAAAGAAAAGCCATTTTCTTTATGTTAAAGGAAAGTTTACTAGATGCAATATTCTTGATGAGTCAGAGAACAGGAAATCAGTACATGTCAACAAGAACGATAAAATGTGGAATGCCTCTCTGTAAATCTAGCAGCAACTTACAGCAATTTCAAATTGCTGAAATAATTTGTACAAACATGGGCAGCAAGGGAGTTGAACATTTCTAAAAAGTAAAGGTAACAATATCTCTCTACCCTTAATAAAAGCAGAATTGTAAAAGAAAAAAAAGAGAAAAGCACAAGCATATAATGATAAAATAAAACTACTTAATGTAATAAATAAAATCCTATAAAGATTATGAACTCATATTACTTACTGGAGTTCTGGTTTTATCAAAAGCTCCCATCACAATTTTGAAACCAGCTTCCTTGCCAATTAAAATATTTTCTTTAGGCACCTTCACATCTTCAAGGACAATTCCTCTTGTATCTGAACATTGCTGACCCATATTTAAATCCTAACAAGAAAATCAATATATTTTAAGGAGCATTTTTTGAGCTAGCATCAATTTTTGCTTTAACCATTGTTTATTACTTTCTGCAATTGTCTAAAACAGAAGTCAGCAAAATACAGCCTGCAATACCTGGTTTTGTAAATAAAGTTTTTTTTTTTTTTTTT
>JAQZBX010023470.1:0-30803 GCA_029593785.1 Cabassous unicinctus | reverse complement strand
CTTAGATGCTCTATCTCTTTCTCTTTTATAGGGTTCTAGTGGCAGGAGGCTGTGAATTATCACAGCTCTTTGATTTGTGGCTCACCCTTGATTGTTAGGATTGTCCTGCTGGTTGCTCAAAACTGGGCACTGGACCCAGTAATTGGTTGTAGAGTCGTTTCCTAGGGCTTTGGGCAGGGAGACTATAGAGGCCAGGAAAGCTTCTCCTATTTAATTTTCTTATGTGCACTTCCTTGGTCTGCCAGGAGATGGCGCTCATTGGTAGCTCTCAATTCAATGCCTGGTCGGACTGTATTTGTTGTGACACAGACCAGATCAGTGTGATAGAGCTTCCTGTCTGGGGGCTAAGAGTCTTGTAATTTTAACTTTCGGAGACAGTTCTCCAGTCTTCTCTGGCAGCCCCCTCCCTTTTCCCAGCTGGGAAATATTTCCTCTCCCCTCTGAATCCTCGACAATCAGTCCCTGTTGGTAGAGGAGGAGATTGGGAGATTTGAATATCTTTAACCCCTTGCAGGCTCCAAGGCAAACAATGGCGCAGCCCCACCCAGCCTGGACTGGCTCTTGGGACAGGACAGACCAAACCTGGGAGTCAAAAGCAGTGTCAGCCCCAGGCTCTCTCTCCCCTCTCCTGTGGAGTCCTCAACAATTAGTCCAGGCTATAAGAGAGGGAGATTGCGAGGGTCGGGTTTCTCCAGTCCTTCCTGTGCTCCCAGGGCAAAGTGCCGTGTGGAAGGGTCTGTGGGGCTCCGCAGCCCAAATTTGCACGTCAGAACCTGAGTCAGCCTAAGGCTGTGTCCCTCTCTCTCCCCTTTCCGGGAGTGGTGGATCCCTGGAGCCCCCTTTGTCTGTAGTCTCAGGCCCAGAGGCCCGAGAATTCTAAAGAGTGTGGGGGAGGGTGCCGGCAGCAGCCGCCGCTGCTGATTAAAAACTCAGGGTTCTGGTTCTGTCGTCGCGATTTCTCTCTTTTGTCCCTCTCTCCTCTGGGTGGTGTGCAGTCTTCCCCTGCTGTCCTAAACCCTAGAAGATCTATTTTGGGCCTGTTTCAGCCTGTTCTCTTGCTATTTTTCTGGAGAAGAGATTCCTGTGTGTTACTAGTCAGCCATCTTCCTGGAAGTCTCTCATTGTGGTTTTGATTTGCATTTCCCTAATGGCTAATGATGTTGAGCATCTTTTCATATGCTTATTGGCCATTTGTATATTTTCTTTGGACAGATGTCTTTTCAAGTCCTTGGCCCATTTTTAAATCGTGTTTTGTCTTTCTGTTGACTTGGGAGATTTTTGTATGTCTGGCTGTTAAACCCTTATCAGATATATGGTTTCCAAATATTTTTCTCCCATTCTGTAGTGGATATTCTTGTTGAAGAGGATATAGTCACGTCTTTTGTTAATGTTTCTTTTGGATTCTCTGTTTTTCTTACTGTAGTAATTATCTATTGCTGCATAACAGATTACCCCCAAGCTTTGATGGCTTAACGCAGCAATACACATGAACTATCCCTCAGTTTCTGTGGTCAGGGATTCAGGAGTGGTTTGGTGTCCTTTTTTTTTTTGCTGTCCTTTGAAGACTTGATTGGGGTTGGAGGACCCCTTTCAAGGTGGCTCGTTCGCGTGCCTGGCAAGTGCTGCGTGGTCATAGGAGGCCTTGGTTCCTTTTAACCTGGGCCTTTGCCAGGGCTGCTTTCAGTTTATCAGTGTTTTTCCTTTGTGGTTAGCCCTTCCCATGCTATTTTAAAGGAAATCCCAAACATATTGTTTCTTCTAGAAATATGTCAGCATCTTTAAAAGAATGGGAGATTTTTTAACCACAAAACCATAACATCTAAAACCATACAGTAATTGCCTAATATTATCTGATACCTAGTCAGAATTGAAATTTTCAAATGTCTCAAATATCATAACTTTTTTTTAGAGTTTTCTGATTTTGGTAAATCAAGGTCCAAAGAAGGTCTACCCCGTTTTAAATCTGTAGGTTTCCATTCATCCTTTTTTTTTTTTTCTTTTTTTAATTAATCCCCTTGCTTTGTATTTGTGAAAGTTCTGGGTTGTTTGTCCTGTGGAGTTCCCCCAGTGCCATGTGCCCTCCTTTTCCTGTACCCTGAAAGTTGGATCTTGAGAAGTTTTATTTATTTATTTATTTTTTGTTTCTTTATGTTTGAGGACTTTTTTAAAATTAATTTTTGCACTCTCACTTTATAACTTTCATCATAAACTGGTGTAGCTTTTTTGGCTCTGTCTCTGGAGATTGAATGTGGACCACATTGTATTTTTTTGAGGGCTTCCAACTGAAATCACTTTGACATTCATTAACAGCGAGTAATGAAGCTCGCTGTGGAATGCCCATTCTCCTCCATCGACTTCTGCATTTGCCAGATCTTGTGAGGCTGCATTTTCTTTGTTTTATGTGGAATGATGATCTGACTGTAAGCCTTGTGCCTTTAGTGGACCACATCCTTCTTATGCAATGCTACCTCAAATGTCACAGACTATCGTTAGCAGATTTTCCATGTTTATTATCTACTTGTTTTTTTTCCTTCTGTTGTCCACTAGCTTTCCTTCTCTCAATATCTTAAGGGTTGAGGACTCATAACTCAGGTTCCTTTTAGACCACCTTGAATTTCCAGTCTTTCCAAACTGTCTTTCCATTCTAACAGAAACTTTAGTGATGAAAAATTAGAAAAGTTAAGAAGTGATTAGCATGAACATTAGAGAAACACATTATTTCTTAAAATGTATTTATGTCTAAAGTTTAAACTTAAAAAGTTGTTTGCTTAATACCAGTTGTATTTTAAAAGTATCATTCTGTATTAAGAATTAAATTTTTAGTGTTTTGTTTTAAAGTGAGTGTACATAAATCATACCTATTTTTGGACACTAATCCATTCAGCAAATATCTGTGTGCCTTTGCCTGGTCCAGTGCTTTCCATGCTTTGGTAATAACCTGGTTGAGAAAGACGGACATGGGAACATGTTGCCCGTGCCGTGAATGAAATGCCCAGGATGGTGTTTTGCACAGCACCATCTGGTAGAAAAACAGTGCAAGCCACATATGTAAGTTTTTAAAAAGATTTATTTATTTAATTTACTTTATCCATTTTAAACCCCACTCCCCTCACCCCCCAATTTGCTGGGCAATTCTGTGTCTGTTTCCTGCCCTTTCTTCTCATCCTTCTCCTCCAGTCTTCACCGGGATTCGATCCTGGGGATCTCCGATGTGGGAGGAAGGCATCTTACCACCTGCGCCACCTCAGTTTCTGTGTTTCTTTTTTTTTCCTTTTTCCTTTCAGTGCATCTCGTCTTGGCTCTCCCCTGTCTCTCCCCTGTTTCTCTCTGCTGTTACCTCTTCATCTTGCTGTGTGGCTCGGCGAGGCCTGGCACGCCCGCACGTGGGACCTGGGGGCACACGCGCCTCTATATTTTTATTTTACCGGGAGGTTCCAGGGATCAAACCCAGGTCCTTCCATATGGCAGACGAATGCCCAACCATTTGAGCCACATCTGCCCCCCCCACATATGTAAATTTAAATTCTCTAGTAGCCACTTGAAAAAGAAAAAGAAAAAGAGGTGAAATTAATTTTATTTAATCCAGTATATCCAAAATATTATCATTTCAATATGTAATCGGTGTAAAAAGTTATTAGCAAAATATTTTCATTTGTGTTTTACACTTACAGCATATCTCACTTCGAACATTTAAAGTGCCTAAAAGCCTTGCCTTCCATAGTTGCCTTTGTGGACAGGGTAGAGCTAACACACAGTGGGTCCTTGTAAGTGTTAGCTGTCTGAATTATTGTCATTGTTATCATTGCCATAGCAGGAGACGCTGACCAAGAACCCAAATAAACATGGGTCTTGCAGGAGGCTGGTGGGGTGGGGGGAGGGGAGCGCAGAGATGAGTTAGGAAGCTGTTTCAGTTCTCAGGTGGTGGCAGAAGATGGAGAGAAATGAGGCGGTACTAAGAAGGTAGAATTGATAGAATTTTAATGAATTGATTGGGAGGGAAAAGAGGACCAGGGCCAGTTTTCCAGGCTTTTGTCTGGAGTAGTGCCTTTTAGTGAGATGGGGAAAACTGTGTAAGGAGAAGGTCTGGTTGGGTAGCTGGTGTGAGCTGGAGAGCAAAAGCTCCCTTTTGGAGATAGTAACATTGGTGTGTTGGAGGGACATCCAAGGGGAAGCATGGGTTTGAAGTACAGAAATGGTCTTATTGGTTTTCTTTATTTGGGCCTCAGGTTTTTAAAAAAATCCCACGAAAATGACTTCATTTATTCAGCAAAACTTTTTTGAGTCTCCTCAGGTTTTGTTTCAGTTGCTGGCAAACAGTGACTAAAATGTGAATTTCCATCCCAGCAGATGTGGTCAACTGGCTGGCGTGTCCTGGGGAGTATGTCCACGGCCTGAGTCCTGTGGGAGCTGCTATGCTCACAGTTGTGTAGGAGGGACCAGAGTGGGATATCCAAAAGGCCGAGTGAGGAGGACGTTCTAAGAAGGCAGCCTCCTGCTCAGCTGTGCTGAATGCTGCTGAGAGGCTGGGGTAGTTGGATTCAGCCCCATCTGGAGGTCATTGGTGACATGGGCGAGCAGCTTCAGTGGAGTGGTACTGAGAGACACCAGATTGGAGTGGGTTGAAGAGGAAATGCTGTCAGACAAAGGGCTCATTTTCTGACTTTTAAAGTACCACTACAAATCATTGAGAACATCAGCCCAGAGGGAAAATGGACAAAAGATATGAACAGAAGTTTGTAGAAGAGCAAAGTATAAATGGTTCTTAAACATACGAACAATGCTTAACCTCACTCATAATAGAAAGGCAGACTCGGTGTTGGCGAGGGTGTAGGAGCAGGCTTTCATGCATTGCTGCTGCAGACGTGGAGAGGTGCAGTCTCCATGGGGAGCCTTGGGCCATGTGCATTTAAGTGCACATGCTTTGATCCAACAGTCCCTCTCCCAGGAACTCTGGCATTTTTTAATAATACCATCAGTGATGGCCTGGTTAAATCAACTGTAATACAAAGGAAAACTCTGTACCAGGTTCTCCAAAAAAGTAGAATTCTTTCTTGTTTGTTTCTGTCATGGTATAAGTCAAACTCTTTTGAGACTGATTTTTGTCTCCTGAAGACTGAGAAGCATGTCAGTGGATCTGGTATGGGCCATGAAAGGTATGTGGAAATGGGCCTTTGAAGAGCTGTGTTAAGCTTCGCTGAGCTTGTGCCTTTTAACCTGTTTCACGTAAGTTATTAGTCTATAATCTCTTCTCCAGATGTAATCCCTGTTGGGATTCTTTTCAGTGGCCCCTGTTCTGTTTTATATACGTATTGGGTTGTAAGCCATCGAAAAGGTGTGTATGGCATAAATTACATGCTGGTTGGATGAATTCAAACTCCAATTCACCTTATTGTACCTCAGTAACCATGGCAGCTCTCAAGAGAGCATAAAGTTGTACATGGTGTGAGTCTTTGATAATGTAAGCATGTTATTTGAGAACCTTGCAGGTGGCAGTGGGATCACACGGTGGCCATCTGATGTGGGAGGAAGACTTTCTTGGTCATTCTTTGAGAAAGGGACAACACGAACCTTGTGAGATATATGTTCAGCTGCCACCTGGGTTAATCTGGCTCTGCAATTTGGTCTCTTTGGAGCTAGCATTGTTTCCGTGTGGAGGAAAAGCTCCGCACACCTACTCAGACCCAACCAGCAGAGGACTTTGACACAGAACAACTTCACATTCTCTTTCACTGGGACTCTACTTTAAAAGTTTGTTTAAATTTACTCAGTTGCTTCGAGTTTGAGACTGTGATAGCGCTCGATTATTTTTTTTTTTTCTTTGAATGTCCTGGTTTCACTTATAGGTATTTTATATTTCTTCACTTCTTAGATCCTAGGAATGAAAAATTTTAGGATTTGAAGAGTCTTAAGTGATCATTTAGTTTAAACCTCTCTTTTTTCAAATAAGAAAGCAAGCTCAGAGACTCGAGGTGACTTCCCCAAAGAAATCCAGAGGTTGACTGAACTGAATCAGCCTTCTCTGGGTCTTCCTAATTAAGTTTGGTGATAAGGTGATGTAATAGGCGAGACTTGCGTTGTCAAATCAAGAAGCCTGCCATAATTTTGAGAGTGGTGTGGCTTTAGTTATGCTGCAGCTTTTCTAATGAATGTTAATCTGTATGCTGTACTGGTTTGAGTCACGAAGACAATCTTATTTTATTTAACTCCTTTATATTCTTTGGTTGAGAAACCTGAGGCCTAGAGTTGTGAGCTGATTGACCCAAGCTTCTAGACTTCACACATTTGTTCTGTGCTTAGTTCTAATGTGAGCCAGAACAGCCCTGTCCAATAGAATTTATTTATTTATTTATTTATTTTTTGGTACTGGGGCTGGAGATTGAAACTGGGACCTCATAAGTGGGAAGTCGGCATTCAACCACTGAGCCATATTGGATCCCCTGAGTTTGTCCTTTTGTTTGATTGCTTGTTGTTTGTCTTTGTTTTTAGGAGGCACTGAGAACCGAACCTGGGACCTCCCATGTGGAAAGCAGGTGCTCAGCTGCTTGAGCCACATCTGCTCCCCTCCAATAGAATTTTGTAAGATGGTGACCTGATCTGTGTGGCTATTTAAATTTAAATTAATAAAAATAAAACAAAGAGGCTTAGTCGTACTAGCCACATTCTAGGTTTTCAGTCGCTCACTTTCTTTATCTTTGAGACCTTTAAAAGTAGTAGTGATGGAAGACTAAGGCAAATAAATATGACTGGAATTGCCAACTAGAAATTGGAAGGTTTATTTTCAAAACTAGGAGGGTAAAAAATACTCTTGGAGCTTATGACAGTGCTCTGACTGATTGTGCCCTAGGCCTTTTCTCGCTTCATGTTTCATTCATTCCTTAGGATAGTATAGTCATCAGAAACCTGCATGAAGTTTTTTTTGCCATCTCTAAGGCATCTTGCTTTGCCAGCTAAAAATGCCATCTTTGGGCTTGAATTTTCAGTGAAACATTTCATGGTGCTCAGCCTGTTATTCAGTCTCTACTTTTATCTGAAGTATTAATCACTTAGTTCACCAAGATGCTGTACAGTTTGGTGTCTTTTTTGCTGTTGTTTGCTGGATGATGGAAATTTCAGCTCTGAAACAGAGTTAAGCTTGGCTGTGTACCTTGGTTATGGGGACCGGGTAGCCCTTTGGTCCACTGCTCTGCCCCTGTACACACTGTTATTACACAGAGAGGTAGAGTTGGTTCTTGGGTGCCAATTTACTAATTCATGACTTGGCTCCATTTTAACAGTGACTTGGATTGGGTTGACTTCATGCATGACTGCAGTGATTTGAGTGTCCATTAGGGTGCATAGCCAGACGGTGATGTAATCCAGTCAGGTGCCAAAGTTTTTACTTAGAGTACTTTACATACATGACCGTGCTTTTCAAAGGTGATAGTATAGATTCACCTTGGATGTTTTGTACTTTAAACAGTAGCATTTTTTGATTCTTGGTATGGTGATTTTTGATTCATGGTTTGATCTTTGGTGTTCTTGCCTTGGCTTGTGTTTAAATGATTGGAGTTTTGAATTTAGTTGATAAGGTTACTGATTGTTGTTGTTAGATGTTCTTGGGACATCCAGGTTATGCTGTTTCTCTAGGTTGCTTCTTCCAAGTATCGGTGTCTATGTACTCATTTTTGTTGATTTCACATAGGGCACACGTAAAAGAGCACAGTGGCTAGGCATTGAGGATGAAATGGGGAACAAGACAGGTGGCCCCTGGCCGCATAAAGATGGATTACCTTCCCAGTCTTTAGGTTGAGTGTTTTGGAGAACGTGTGCAGACCCCTGCAGAAATGGGACCTTAGAGATCTGCATTAAGATGCTGCCCTGAGTGGCCTACCTGAGGAAGTCCTGATATTAGTAAGGAGAGATTACTTGCTTTTGTGTGGCTTTGGGTATCACCTGTCTGCAATTGAGTGCGTTTTTAGTTTGTTTTTGTGTGATATATGATATAAGGAGAAAAGGCTTTCTTGCATGTTATGTAATAGCTGTGGTTTCCTCTTGTGAATTTGCAGAATACCGTGGTATTTATATTAAAAATTCATATGTCAGAGCGTTAATAATAGAGAAAACTGCATGTGAGGGGGGCATATGGGAACTCAGTATTTTCTGCATGGGTTTTCTGTAAACCTTAACTTCTGTAAACTTCTCTAATAAAAAATAAATTTAAAAAAATTCATATGTGAGCATAGGGAACAGATTATTACTGCTTTTTTTCCCTGTGGTGAGCCTCACTGGCTCCCACCTCAGTAAATTCACTTTTAATGTAAGGGTGTCTGGATGTGCATAAGACCTTTCTTGTTTTCTTCAACTATTAAGATAGGGACATTAACTGCCTAATAGGATTGGAAAACTCTTGTACAGTGCCAGCACATAGGGTTTGTTAACTCCTCTCTCAAGTTTCCTACCTGTTCTCAAGTTCTGTGACTAAGTGGGTGGAGCTAGATGCTGTTTTAAGCTAAACCATTCCTCATTCTTGAATGATATTTTTAAATTATGCTGTACTTGATTTCTCTTCATTGCCCTCAGCATTTCAGAGGAGCAGCTTTGTGATAGGGTTAGGTTATATGGCTATTGAAGAAAACGTGGCTCCTGCAGAAATGCTTGAAAAAATAAATATAAAAATGAAAGTATTTTTAAAAATAATCTGAGTCCTTTCTGTGTGCATGTGTATCCATTTCTTCTGAGAGAATAATCTAATGATTTCATCTCTCAAACTACATGTGACATTATTGATCACCAACTCCATTTTTCTTCTTTGGCTTTCACGATGCTGTACTATGGCTCCGATTGCTTTTGAGTATTTTGTTATCTAGCCATGCCTCTTTCTCAGTTTCTTCCTTAAATTAGTTTTAAAACTATGATTTCCTAGAAAATTAAATATTTAGGGGAGTGTATCATCATTTTCAGCTTGTGTATTATTTGGGGAGAACCTCTCATCATCCTCATGAATTCCACCATCATTTTTATGTGTTTAATTTTCAAAACAAATATCTCTTTCTGGCTTAGCTCCTTTTCAGTTGTCTCATGTCATAATTTTGTCTGCATATTTTGATCTAAATTCTTTTCTAACTTCAACATCCTCTCAGTGGTCACAGGCTTAAAACAAAACAAAAAAAAAACCATGTCTCTCCCCTTTTATTCTTTTACCAAGTCTTGCTTAATTTTTCCTGTAATTTAATTTGCCCAGTATTTGTAGTCACTGGCACCATATTTAAAACTTTGATTACCTTATTATTAGAATAGATTCATAAATCATTGAAGCAGGAAGAAAGTTTAGAGTCAATTTAGTCCAATCCTTTTTATAGATAAAGAAATGAAGATTCAGGTTAAATGACTTGTCTTAGGTCACACAGCTGGTAAGTAGCTGATACTACATTTCTCTGTTCTCAACATTTAATGCCCCTTCCCAGTCCAGCATTCTATTCCAAAATATAGTTTATTTTTTAAATTTAAGTTTTTAAAAGCAAAGTTTTACATACCCATAGTTTAGAGTCAGCTAACTTTGAGGAGGTTGGGTAAGGTAAACAGCAGACCCTCGCCATCCAGCCCCCTTATCCCCCTTTCCTGAAGGCAGCTATAATACTTTGAATTCCTTTAGTCAATTTGAAAAAAATACCTACCTCCATAATCTGAAGCTCATGCTTGTACAGCTTCATATTTAATGTTTTAGGCAGTACCTATTGTCTGCTTATGCTTGGTCTTGCTCCTACAGAAGAGTCAGGGTTGTGCACATGCCTGCACACTCAGGTATATAGAGTTGAACCATATGAAGTTGCCATTCCTTTCCAACTTTGTTAACTAAAAGGGCATAGAAGTGACACTCCAGTAGCTATGAACATATTTAGTGCTCAGAATCTTTATTTTTAAGTAATATTCTTCAGTGCTCCTTGAAGAAATGGCTGATTTCAAAGCAGGATCTGAGAACATACTAGATGAATCTGGAACATGTTGTGTGCCAGAAAATAAGGAAGTGCTCAAATAATATGAAAAGGACATCAGAGACTGCTTGAAAGGACTCCCACTGGCCAAATCTGGGACAATTTGAGCATCAGAATGAATAATGATATTAATGAATAAAAATACAAATCTGTGAGTCCAAGTACTTCATTAAACTTAGAATGTCAACTAATAAAGAGTTATTGAGCTATGTGGGAGGGAGTGGTGATGCAAAAGTGGCACACTGTTAGCAGTTGGTGAATCCAGGAGAAGACTAGACAGGAGTTTCTTTCAGTGCTCCTGATTTGTTCTGTAAGTTTGAAATAATTTTAAAATAGCTTTTTAAATTAAAAAAAAAAAATTTTTGAAGTTGGATTAAGAAGTGGTTGATTAGAAGCTGTCTTCATGGTTGGGGCACACTGGTTGTGAACTTTACAGCAGAGTGACTAGTTGAACTCTTTTTGTTGAGAAGCCCCCAGTGCCAGTATCTTCAGGCCTGTTTTCTTTGGCAGTCGTGTAACTCAGAAGACACTCACAGTGTTCAGCCTGGGGCGTAAAGGTCTTGCCTGCCAGCTGGAAATGTGGGAGTACAGTAGGGGAAGCCAGCTGGGGATGGATGGGTGGGCAGCTGGGTGTGCCTGTGTTGCAGTCTTCACCAGCAGCTCACACATGCTTCTGTTTTCATTATGGCAATCCCACCTGCAGCTGCGCTCTTCCAGGGCAGCCCTTCCTTGTTAGTCCCTGGTCATTGGCTGGGGAAGGAGCAGGAGAGGGCGAGGAGACTTAGGGATCCAAGTAGTCACTAAATTAGCTTTCAACCAGTGTTCCTTCTGCTTCCCTCCATCACCCCTCCAGTTTTATTGTCTTTGGAGCCTTGTGAGTTGTGCCTTAAAGAAAAATAATCAAAGCCATCCTTTTACTCTAGTTTTAGAGGCATTTGGATGTGTGTTCAATATACACTTTTTTTTTTTTTTTAAAGAAGATGCCGGAGATTGAACCCGGGGCCTTATACTTGGGAAGCAGGTGCTCAACCATTGAGCTACATCCACGTCCCCAATATATACACTCTACTTAGGAATTTCGATACTGTGCTTTTACATCATTCCATTCTGTTTTCCATCCTCTGATCTTGTTTCTTACATTTGTACACTTTTAATAGCCAAATTTCTTAGCATCAATAATGTAGACCCAGTCTTTTCCTTTAGTCTAAGTGAAAAAACTAGAGTAAGAGCAATTAAAAAGAGAGCCTTTTCCTGAAAAGTGGATTATGTCTCAGGATATTTATTAAAACTTAGATAAGCATCTGGATTTATAATGCTGTGAGAATGTTTGATAGCTCTTTCCTTTGGCTTCATTGAATGCCAGTGCATGACCCGGTGAGGATGGTAGTTGCAGCTGCCGGCAGGCAGCCTGTGATTGACCAGTCCAGAAGTGGAAGAAGTTGGTGGTTGCAGCTGGTGTGAGAAATGATTGTAGGTTGGTTTGGAGAGTGTTGGTTTGTGTGTGTGTGTGTGTGTGTGTGTGTGTGTAAATCTATCTATAAAATAAAATTTCTCATTTTAACCACTTTCAAATACACAGTTAATTGGTATTAATTACATTTCCAGTGTGTGCTACCATCACCACCATGTTTATCACAACTTTTTATGGGAGGGGGAGGGAGTGGGACTTAAGGGAATCCCTTATATTTTTTATGTAACATTTATGTAATCTACAGCTTCTTTAAAAATAAAAAAATTAATAAAAACAACTTTTTCATCACCCCAACAGAAACTCTGAACCCACTAAGCAGTAACCCCCTATCTCCCAATTCTCTACCCTCCCCATAACCTGTAATCTACTTTCTCTATGAATTTGCATATCCTAAGATATTTCGTGTTTGCGAAATCACACAATATTTGTCCCTTTGTGCCTGGGTTATCAACATGATGTCTTCAAGGTTCATCCATGTTGTAGCCATTTTAAATTAAATGCCAAATTTTGTACGTATGTGCATTTTGGAGAGTATATAATTTTGTCAGATTCTTCAATGGGTCTGGAACCCTAGCACATAAGGAATACCTGCTCTAGGCTAGATTTTCCTATAGCATCTGTTAATAGTTGTTTTTTTTTTTGTTTTGTTTTGTTTTTTAAGATTTATTTTACTTATTTATTTCTCCCCACCACCTCGTTGTTTGCACTTGGTGTGTCTGTTCATCTTCCTTGTTTTTCTAGGAGGCACCGGGAATTGAACCCAAGATCTCCAATGTGGGACGGAGGCGCCTAATCACTTGAGCCACCTCTGCTCCATGCTTTGTTGTGTCACTGTTTATGTTTTCCTCCTTGTGTCTCTTGTTGTGTCATCTTGTTGTGTCAGCTTGCTGTGCCTGCCCATCGCGTCAGCTCACTGTCTTGCTCATCTTCTTTAGGAGGCACCAGGAACCGAACCTGGGACCTCCCGTGTGGTAAGCAGGAACTCAGTTGCTTGAGCCACATCTGCTTCCCTGGTAATACAGTTTTGTTTGTTTGTTTAAGGAGGTACTGGGAAAGCAGGCGCTCAGCCACTGAGCTACATCTGCTCCCCAATGAGAGTTGGTTTTTTCCTTTTTTTTTTTTTTTTTAATAACAGCTTTATTGACATAATTTATACTATACAAGTCACCCATTTAAAGTGTACAATTCAGTGGTTTTGGTGTAGTCACAGATTTTGTTTGTTTGTTTTTAGTAGGTACTGGGGATCGAACCGGGGACTCATATGTGGGAAGCAGGCACTCAACCACTTGAGCTACACCTGCTCCCTGGTAATACAGTTTTAAGCCAATATGTTAAGCTTGTCATGTCAAGGACTGTAGCTGTATGTGATTTGCTCTTGTGATTTTAAGCATACTTTTTCAGGTGTATCTTCATAGGCACTTAGCTGGTAAAATGTTTTGGTTTTAGAATTAAATATTCTCCTTATCATTTTCACCTATGTTCGTTGTTGATTCATTTAGTTTGTTTTAACAAGCAGTTAGCATTGTTGCAATTTATAAGTATTTTATTGGAGGGAAGATGTTGAGTTGAAGTCACAAAATAGTGTGAGTTTTGTGGAAGGGGAGGGCATTAGATGAACAATACTTTATTTATTTATTTATTTTGAGATGCCTTGGAGGCTGTGTTATTACAGTATTTTTAATTGGCACAATATCCACAATTTGAGTACTTTTTTTCTGCAGTATTAAGTTATAAGTGGAAGCACCTTGGAGAGGACAGTTTCTATTCCTCTCATGTGCAGTTTTTGGTTAATTAACATTAGAGTCTGAATTTTGCCCCAGCCAGTGTGTCAGTGACCTTAATGTTCCCCTCACAGTTCCTACTAACAAGATTGTTTCAAGGTATTTACTTGGGCTACATGGGGCCATTTGGAGGAAAACACTTTTTAACTTTGTTTTTAGAATTTTAAAGTATGATGCTTTTGCATTCAGCTCTGTTGTATAAGAATATCATTGTTTTTATAAGATAAAGATGGGAATATGTGTTTTTCCTTCACTCATTGACAGTGCTATTTTGGTGTCTATAGTTTATTTCTTGGTTATTGGTTAGTGTAGAATAAAAGCTGAGGTAGAGGGATTACTGGCTTTTTTCCTGTTTTCACATAGGAAAATTTCAATTAAACTAAAACTTTTCAGTCCTCTGAGGCATAGTTCTGTGTGAGTCAAGACCATGAACTAGTATCTTTTAATGGCATGTATCAAAAGACCAAAAGAGGGAAGTGGATGTGGCTTAGGTGACTGGGCTCCCACCTACCACATAGGAGGTCGCTGGTTCGGATCCCAGTGCCTTCTAAAGAAGACAGCGAGCTGGCACAATGGGTGGGTGCAGCAAGCTGACACAACAAGAGACACAGAAAGGAAAAACATAATGAGAGACACAACAAAGCAGGAAGCAGAGGTTCCCAGTACCTCCTAAAGAAGACCGACACAATGGGCAGGCTTGGCGAGCTGACACAAGATGATGTAACGAGACCCAGGGAGGAAAAACATAATGAGAGATACAACAGAGCAGGGAGCGGATGTGGCTCAAGCAATTAGGCACCTCCCTCCCACATCAGAGGTCCCGGGTTCGGCTCCCAGTGCCTCTTAAAGAAACGAGGAAGACGACCAGACACAGCAAGTGTGAACAACAAAAAGAGGGTGGGGAGAAATAAATAAAATAAACCTTTAAAAACAAAAAAGACCAAAAGAGAACATGTTGTGATTATATACTTTTTTTTTTTTTTTTCTTCTTCTTTATAGGAGAGCTTCTGTTAAACATCCTACTTTATTTCTGCTAATCTGCTAATGCAGTAAATTGGAAGAGAGCTGTTGCCAGGATAACCTGTAATGGGCAAGGAGCCACAGAGAAGAAAACATTTCTTTTAATTTTTAAACTTTGGTTTGAACGGTAAGACCATTAAGATTATCAGGAGTTTCCTTCTGTGAGTTACATACATTGAGGAAAGTGGTGTCCTATCATCAGACCCTGGAGTCTAGGTGAACCCAGTCTAGGTCAGTCTGTTTGAGCCAGGTGCAATATGGCACTGTGGTGTTTTTAGGAAATTAAATAGCAGCTTCTGTAGTTTGCGTTGGTGTGGCTTGAAATCTGTAGCACCTGTGGGATTCCCAGTTTTTAAGGGGAATTGAGGTGGGCACCAAGGAGCAGCCAGGCCTAGCAAACTGAAGTAGTAGTGTGCTAGTGGAGATCCAGGACCTGCTTCCAGGTCACCTGGCTGTGCGTGTGTGTGGCATTTAGTAGGATATCAAACCTGTGGGGTCGGAGGGAGCACAAACCATTAAATCATCTGCCTTTCTGAACACCAGTTCCAAGACTGGAAATTTTAGTCCCATTTTATCATGCTTCCTTCTCACCCTCATCTATCATTACTAAGACTTACTGCTTCTACCCTCTTAGTGACTCTAGCACCTGTCTATTTTCTTACCATTTCTGTTGCCAGGAAGCTAGGTCAGGCCTTATTATCTCAGGAGATACTATAGTTCAGGGGTTCTTAACCTTTTTTGTTCCACGGACCCCTTACTAAGTCCACACTATACTGTGTATTATTTAATAAATGTATCACGCCCACACTTCCCCACAAGAATAATGTTTTTTTGAATTTCAGTTCAAGCTCACAGACCCCTGGTTAAGAACCCCCCTGCTCTAGTTGTTCTGCTCTAATGGGCCTCTGCTTTTAATCCCCAAGTAGATCTGTCTTAGGCATCCAAAGTAGCACTTTGTATATCCCAATCCCAAGGCCCTCACTGTGAGCGTATTCAGCCTTCAGTGGCTCCCCTGGCGCTTATGCAGCAAACTCGGACTCCTTGCCCTGACGTTCAGGGTCTTTCATACACCTTCTCATTTCTCTGACTTTGTGCCCATGTTATTATCCTGCATGAATTCCTGATGTGGAGAATTCCTTCTAAGTACTCTTTTACCTCTTGGCTCCTTATCTCATATTGCTTTATTTATTCTCTATTTAATGTCATCTTTCAGTCGGGGTTCTCCAAAGAAACAGAACCAACTGGAGATATATATTTATTATAAGAAATTGTCTCATGCAACTGTGGAAGCTGACAATTCCCAACTCTCCTGGAAGGCAGGCCACAGGCTGAAAATTCTGGTGCAGGTGATGTTTAAGTCCTGAGACCAAATACCCCAGGAGAAGCTGGCAGGTGGGAAATTGTGGCAAGAGTCATTGAAGTGTTGAGGCAGAAATTCTTCTGACCTCTGGAGCCCTCAGTTCTTGCTGTTAAGATGGTCAGCTCATTCGATGAAGTCCACCATATGGAGGGTAATCTCCTATGCACGTGATGTTTAAAAAAAAAAAAAAAGCCCAAAGTGCCTGCTGATGAAAGTAATAATCTGTAGAATACCTCCAGAGTAACAACTAGCCCAGTATTTGACCAGACAACTGCATATATAACCTAGCCATGTTGATAAGTAAAATTAACCATCATTCATATCTTCCAGGTCTTCCAGGACTCAGCTGTCTTTCTACCTTCTTTGTCAAACCTTTCTGGATTGTCCGGTTCCTTTGTGGTCACTTCTTTTTGAACTCTTAAATTATTTAATTATTTTAGATTTTTTTTTTTTTCCTCGTAAACCAGATTATAAGCACTTTGTGGACAAAAAATTTTAACTTCTACTTTATATTTTCAGTGCTTTTTACATAATAGGTATCAGTAATTGTTTGTTGGTAGGAGCTAAAATTTCCCAGGCATTTCTCAGGGTAGTATTTTTAAGGTTTTCTTCCTGTCTCTCACATTTTCTTTTTGTTTGCTTGTTTTGTTTTATTTTTCTGTGCTGACCGAGACCCTTAGCTTGGGCAGTTTATAGAACAATTCCCACATCAGCTGTTCTCTTTCTTTCTTTTTCTTTCTTTTCTTTCTTTTCTCTCACTCAGCTCATCAGCATGTGGTCCCACACTAGAACGGGGACATCTTAACAATGCTGTTAAAGCTATATATTAATTTTCTAAAAATCACTTTTACTAATACATATTAATAAAGCATACAATCCATCCAAAGTGTGTACAATCATTGGTATTTGGTATAATCACATAGTTGTGCATTCATCACTTCAGTCATTACTAGAGTATTTTCATAGTCCCAATAATAATAATAATAAACAAAAAAGAAAAAAAACCCCATCACTTCTCAATCTCTGTATGCTTACCCTGCTGTCCAAAGCTGCTGTTCTGTTTCGGTCTCTCTAGTTTATTTTTATATTTTGTAAAGGCAGTCTTATATATGTAATATTACCTGTATCCATATTTCACATGAGGTTTCACTATGTTACACAGAAGTTACCCAGAAGTCTCCAAGAGTCCAAGATTCAATGCCAAGTTGTAGGGAGGATTCCTGAAGAGGAACAGCACTGTAGGTATAGGGTGCTTTTGACCAGGGCTCATCAAACTAAACTACTTTTGGTAAAGGGCTAGATAGGAAATATTTTAGGTTTTGTCGGCCAAGAGGAAAAAAAAGAGGCTAATGAAGGTACTTATATATAAGAGAGAGAAAACAAATTTTCACAGCTATTTTTTTACTGATGAAATTAAAAATATTATACTAATAACTGAGTTCAGTGTTTTATAATACAAATCTACTAATGAGAAGAATGGAATTCTTTTTCTGGGGAGGATAACATTTCACCTAACTGGCATTTAGAGTTCCCCTCTGACCAAAATTGATTGCAAATATTTATCTAATCTGTTAACACTGATCTATAATGAGATTTTATGTATTTCATCTTTGAAAATGTCCTTTCACACTGATAGGTTCTGCCATATGCTGATATCACTCCACAAGCATAGGATTTTAATGAAGTATATTCATCACTTGCAGGGCATTTATAGAATTCTTTTCGATTCTTCTCTTGATATTTGCCTCTAACATGTCATCATTACACTGTAGATTAATCACTTCCAATCTAAGGGTAGGTGAAAGCTCCTCAGTTGCACAGAGATGAATGGATTTTTGACATCTGGAAATTTCTTTTGCACTTGCATCAAGGTATGAAAAATGCTGTTTAACTGTAGTCTGAGCCCAGAAAATACATCTCCTGTAAATTGGTATCGGAATAGAAATCTCACTTCTTATATTATCTTTGACAGCATTGAGAGTGTATCTGTAAAGCAGCTTGACATTGCTTATGATTTGAGGCTAGTTAATTGTCAAAGTACATTATGAAGACTTCAGCAAAGGCTAATTTCCAGAGCCATTCAGTGTCAGTTAATAACCATTGAAGGGGGTTCTTCTCATTCAGAAAATTCAGTCTTGTCCCTGGGCTCAAAAAATTGTGATAAAACTTAACCACTGCTAAACCATTGAGCATTGTGATTTTTGTTATTGATTGGGTTGGTGGGGTTTTTGTTTCTTTGCTTATATTTTGTACACAGTAATCTTAACTGTATGGAGTCACCTCATAACCTTATCTGTCTGTGACTTGGCAGGTTAGCTTTTCTTTTGCGATTTCCTGATTTTAGATTGCATTTACAATTATGTAGCTCTTTCTAAGACCAGGTGTTGTACTACATTTTGTTATATTTTATTTTCTTTATTTTCTTTTATCATATTTTTATAGGTTCATAGTTTAAAAAGTCAAATGATATCGCAAAATTTTTAACAAAAAAAACAGCCGTCATCTGCTGCAGTCTTTTCCCTCCTGCCTTCTCCCTTTTCTAGTATCACTTGCAAGGGGCTGCTACCTTTCTCTCTCAGCTACTTTTTTGTTTGTTTGTTTATTTATTTCCTATTTTACAAGATGCTTAGATTACATAAATGTTACACAAAAATTACAGGGATTCCCATGTTCCCCACCTCCCACACCTCCCATAACCTCCCACTGAAACATCTTACATTAGTGTGGCACATCACCTGCAATGGATATACACATCCTGGGGCTTTGCCACTAAGCATGGACCATAGTTCACATTGTAGCCCACACTCTCTCCCACACAGTTCGGCATGTTATATGCTGATGTAACATGGCCTATATCTGTCGTTGTCACTCGATAATTCCCAAGTCCCAAAAAAGCCCCCGTATTACAACTGATTTTCCCTCTCCCTGCCCCGAAAGCATCCAGTGGCCACTGGCTCCACATTTATGTTGTAATTTCTTCCATTGCTTGAATCACATTATGTCTACAACAGAATACCACTAAGTCCACTCTAGTCCATAGCTCTTCCCCCAATCCTGAGGAGTCTGGGATGGTGATGTCCACTCCACCTCCAAGTGAGAGAGGGCTTTCTCAGCTTTTTTTAATATTTCCATATTTTAAAATAATATACTTATTTATAGCTATTTCTACTCTATTTGACTAACTATGAAGGTGAGGCTTTAGCTTTGCTATACCTCCTTCCCTTCTCCACCTTTCAACATAGTTAAAACAAAACCTTGGTTAAATCCACTAATGAAAGCATGTATATTTTGGTTATTGTTGTAAGTCAGAAATGCAACCTTATATAACATTTTAATTCTCTAGAGTTAATTGTCTATTCTGTGTTTTCTATTAATTATTCCCCATATCACTGACTTATTTGCAGAATTATTCCTAGCATGTTAATATACATCAGGCAGTCTTTCCACTCCATCTTCTTAGACACGTCCTTTCCAGAACCCTCTGCCTCATGCCTTAACTCTGAACTGGTTGCTCTTGAGACCTTCTTGGGGATTGTAGATTATAAAATGTTCTTTCAAAACTTCTATTTAAATGTTGGACTTACTGACTTGTTTCTCCATTCTCTGTCTTTTCATAAATTTGTTGGCATTCTCGACTGTTTTCTTTTTGTTTCTTTGTGCTTCATTGTTATTTTGCTAGAATTTCCAGAGGAGCGGAGAGTTGTTTGTCACTCAATCCACTAAGCATCTGGAAGGCTGCATAATCCCATCTATTCTCTTGTTGAGGCTCCATGTCAACCCAAGTGTAGCCCTATATTGTACCTTTTATATCAAATGGGCATTGAGAAGAGATTAATGAAACAATATGCAGCCGTCCTCTCCATATGGAAATGTCTTGGACTCTCATCCAGATAGATCACCATCCAGGCTTTGCCAGAGCACCTCCAGCCCAGGGGGCCTTGCACGTTTGTGACCCCACTCATCTTCAGCAAGTTCCTGTGCCACTGATCTTAAACAATCTATACTCCACTCACTGATTGGCTCTAGGTTTTTTTTTTTTAAATATATATTTTTTTTATTTTCTTTTTTAAAAAAGATACTTAGATTACATAAATGTTACATAAAAAATATAGGGGATTCCCATATGCCCCACTCCCTACCCCTCCCACATTTTCCCACATTTTCCCTTCATTAGTATGTGAAGCAGTTTGGCAGTTTGATGTAATTATGAATTCCAAAAATAGATATTGGATTATGTTTGTGAACTGGTCTGCTAATCTGGGCATGATTAAGTTATGATTAGGGTGTTGACCGGGCCAATTAGTAGGATGTTGAGCCCCACCCCTTGGTGGGTGGGGTCTCAAAGGTAAAAGGACATGGCAAAGGACAGAGTTGGAGTAGTTTTGAGTTGGAGTTTTGATGCTGGGTTCTCATGCTGAGATTTAATGCTGGAGCCCTGGGAAGTGAACACACCGAGGAGCATGGTCGTGAGGAAAGAGAGAAGGCCCCGGGAAGAGAAATGAGCTGTTCACCTGACAAGTCACAGCTGTCCTTGTGGAGAGAGGCAGAGCCTAGAGAGCATCATAGTCTACAGCTGACCTAGTGGAGGAAACAGGAGCTAAGCCCGGAGAGGATGCCTGAACTCTGGCAAACGTTGGCAGCTGTCATGCTCCAACACGTGGCAGTGGACTTTAGTGAAGAAAGAAACTTATGCTTTATGGCCTGGTAAACTGTAAGCTTCTACCCCAAATAAATACCCTTTATAAAGATCAACAGATTTCTGGTATTTTGCATCAGCACCCCTTTGGCTGACTAATACAGTATGGTACATTCATTGCAGTTGACAAACACATTTTGGAGCATTGCACTAAGTGTGGATTATAGCTCATGTTGTAGTCTACACTCTTTGCCACACAATTTTGTAAGTTATGACAAGATATATAATGGCCTTTATCTGCCATTGCGGTGTCATTCAGGACAGTTCCCAAGTCCTGAAAATGCCCCCATATTACATGTTTTACCCTCTCCCTCTCTGCAGAACCTCCAGTGGCCACTGCCTTCACATCAATGATAAAAGTTCTTCCATTGCTAGAATCACAATAAGTCTATGGTAGAATACCAGTAAGTCTACTCTAGGCCATTGTTCATTCCCCAGTCCTGAGGATTCTGGGATGGTGATGCCCACTCTACCTCTAATTGAGAGGGGACTTCAATCCCATGTGGCAGAAGCCTGGGACTATCTTGCTTGCAGTTACAGACTCTCTCTGTTCCTTGGGATGGTTGTTGTCCATCCTCATCTCCTTGTTAGTTGTCCTGGGTGAATCCAATGATCTGGAGTGTAGGTGTTGCAACGCTGTTGCGATTTAGGGCTCAGCTGGTATTTGGACAGCCCAAAGATTTAAGTCTCTTGGACATACACCTGTCAACTCTAGTACTAACTATAAGTTCAAATAGAAGGGGCAGAAGAGCCATGTGTAGGGAAACGATACCTGAGTCTAACTCTGTCACACTGGGGAGCATAAATTCCCAAGTAGGGCCCACTGGCAGGGCACCAAACTCCTGAGCTTTCTGCCCTGCCTATAGTGTTTGGATGTCTCCAGAGGCCTCAGGAGCCCTGCTGTTTGAGACAATATTTACTTTGGCAGTCAATGAGATCCTGCTGAGACATGCATAAGCGTAACCTCTGGAATGACCTCTTGACTCACTTTGAAGTCTCTTAGCCATATAAACTAATTTGTCTTTACCTTTTCCCCTTTTTGGTCAAGGTCTTTTTCCACATGCATTGCTAGTTGGTGCTTGGTAGTAATACCTCATTCCCGGGGAGGCTCATCCCTGGGAATCATGTCCCACGCTAGGGGGAAGGTAATGCATTTATATGCTGAGATCAGCTTAGAGAGAGATGATTGGGTCTAGTTTTATCCTTGGGAGTGATACATGATCTCTGGATAGTTCTCTTCTTATACATGATAATTATAATTTATCATAAGAACTATACATGATATCTGTGTAGTTCTCTTACATGGGTTAAGTCTCCCCGCTCCCAAAAAGAGCTTTAAGATATTGAAAGTTAGTTATTTTATCTCCTGAGTGGCAAGTCCTGCTGCCACCCTGGTCATCTTTTTGGGTGCCATGTGCTTGGCAGTCTCTTCATTTTCCCCCAGAACAGCATGTGTTATTGCCTGATGTGATGTGATTTGACCAGGGTAGGCAAAAGCAGGATTAGTATCTTCTGTGGTCCTAGACACCACTCATCTACTACTACATTCTGAGATTACTTTGCTTATTAGTTATGTCATAATGTAAATTGATGGTCAGCTTATAATCAACTAAAATCTTTGGACTTTTTTGTTTCTTTTTCTCACTTTAACAGTTTTCTTATGCCTGGTTTCCTCCCATCCTGTTTTTCAGTTTTTATCTTAAAAGGATTTTATGTTTATCTGTGTATCTGTTTCCTAAGGGCTGCCAATGCAAAAATAGCAGAAATGGGTTGGCTTTTCTAATGGGAATTTATTAGGGTAAGAGAGTACAGTTCCGAGGCTGTGAAAATGTCCAGATCAAGGCATCATCAGAGATGCTGTCTCACCAAAGGTCAGCTGCTGGTGATCTGGGACTCCTGTCATGTGGCAAGGTAAAATGTCATCCGGTCTCTGTCTTCTCTTCCAGGCTCACTTTCTCCCTGAGCTCAGCTGTGGGCGATCAGCTTATGGCTCGTCTCTCTCTCTCTCTCTTCCAGCCTCGCTGCTTGAGCTTCTCTGCTTCACTCATTACAGCTTCTGGCCTCTCTCAGTTTCTCTCTCTCTGTGACTGTAGATGATCCTTGAGTCCTCTCTCACATGGCAGGGTAAAATGACAGCTTTCTTTCTCTGTGTCTTTGCATGTTTCTCCTGTTCACAGCAGGAGGGCTGCGGCTCACCTTGGATCACGCCTCACTGAAGTTCTCCAATCAAAGCCTCCCAACTGATTTCAGTCCAATCAAAAGTGATCTAATTAAAAGGTCCCTTAACCGAATCTAACCAGAAGGTCTCACATAAGATAGGTTTACGTGCACAGGAATGCATTAGCTTAAGAACATAACTTTTGGGGTTCCACAAAAGACTCAAACCAACTATGTTAAATAAATTTCTCTTAGTTTCATTGTGTCAGGATAGTTTTTGACTTCTGACAATGTCATCTCACATTAGTTCTCCCTCCTAGCTTTGTGTTTTCTGTACATTTGGACATTTGGGACTCCTGGTTCATCAACATGGGGCTCCTGGCCACAAGAGCTGATCCTCCAGAGTCACCACCTATGCTCTTCAGGCTGCACTCCCCCACCAGGTTATCTGTAAGGTAATTCTTTGCCCTGTGTACAGAGGCTCAAGGTTCCTGCTTGTGGGTGTATCCAGAGAACCATTGGATTCCAAGCTGACCTGCTGTTGTCTCAGCAGGACAGCACACACATACCCATGTGCTAGCTGATACCAGGGTGGGTGTGATCTTGGTTACTGTTCGACCTTGTTGCTCAGCAGCTGTTCCCACACTGGTTTTATGGAGACATCAATGGGAAAAGTGCTGACTTTGGTGCTGGACAGATCTAGATTTGAGTCCTAATTCTGGGTAGTGTATTTACTAGATCTGGCTTTTAGTAGGTCATCTGACCTCTTGGGATTTTAGATTTTTCACCTTCAAAGTGGAAACTAAAAAGTACAGTGAAGGGTTGTCATGGGTAGGGATAATGTATCTAAAAGTGTCAAGCCCAGATTAAAAGATCTTAATTGGTGGGTGCTATTAACCAGGTTTCTACAGCTAATAGAAAGTTGGACTGTCAAGACAGGGCAAGTTACTGAGAAATAGTTAGAAAAAATTAAAGGTTGTTTTTCAAAAGGTGCTATAAAGACTGTAAGTACTATTCAGCTCTCAGATCGTAAACTGAGCTTTTAGTACTGAACAGAGTCTTAGCAGTCCATGAATCTGCTTTTCCTTTCTTGTACACTGGGCTGTGTGCTGGTGAAATATTCACCACGGGAACCTGTTCCTGGAGGCTAATGGTTTATTGCTGCCCATCTAGGGATGGCTGAGATAGCCCTGGATGCTCTTTGGTTACACACAGTCTAATTCAAGTGTGTTGGGAAAGGAAGATTGAAGATAACAGCTGAAGCTAAAAATGGACTTTTAAAAGATTTTTGGAACTAATTTGCCAGTTCTGTCTTCTATTATAGAATTGGTTATAGCTGCAAAATAAACTTGTATGGCATCTCTTAGCTCATTCATAGTTAACTTGAAGCCTGATTTCTTTTTTTAACCTTTTTTCAAAAGCATATCCATATGCTCATGGAATGTCTACTTGGTTTTGAAAGGACTGTCCTCTTTGGACATCTTGTCTGTAACGGAGATAAGAATAATAAAGTGACCACTATAACTTGCTTCATGTTGAGTGGCTCACAGACTGCCCGTAGCTACTTTCACTTATTAGGGAAAATTTGGGAGAGTTGGATTTTTCTATATCTTCCCCCCTGTCCCCTGTCTCCTGTTATATAGAGTGATCTTTCTGGTCATGCGGTTTTCACACTTTTCCTTATTTTCTCAGGACCCACACCCTCACAGTTTCAGAGACGTAAAAACTTTTTGTGTTTCTGCAAGTAAAACCATGCTAATAACAACTATGTTTCCTCTTGCCTCCAGTTATAAGTCACTTTTATGATGTTTGCATTTTCTGATTGATTTACTGTTGGGATTGGTCTTACCTGAGTTTCAGAGATTTGGAGAATCTTAGATGCTTCAGATGGAAAATCTTCTTTCTAGGGCCCATAAGAATTTTCTGCCTTGACTTTGATTTTTGTCATACTCTCTTAACTATATTTACACACCTCCCCTCCAACACACGTGTGTGCAAGTACACCACATAGGACAGACACCTAGCTCTAACTCAGATTCCTAGATTTTCCTTACCTTTGTTCCTTTGATTCCTCCCTCCCCCCATGGCTACCTCAGCTGGTTGCTCATTGTTTGCGTTCATTGTCTGCTGCTTGTTTTGTTTTGTTTTGTTTTGCTTGTTATCTGCTCATAGTCTGTTTTTTTCCTTTAGGAGGCACCGGAAACCATGTGGAATATAAAAATCAAGTGGGTAAAAGATTGTTCCTTTTGCTCTGCTCTTAGCATCTATGGCAGTTTGATATTATTTATGAATTCCAGAAAGAGATTGATTATGTTTGTAAACTGGTCTGTTCATCTGAGCATGATACCCTTTGATTGATTTAAATTCAAAGGTTTTATGTTTACGTGATTATGTTAAGATTAGGGTTTTGATTCGACCAGGTCATTAGGGCCTGCAGGGTTGAGTCCCTGCCCCCTTATGGGCTATATAAACGGACACTCACTCAAGGAGAACATAGAAGAAGCAGATTCATGAGAAAAGGGAGAGCTCCATAGACAAGGAAGAGGACTTTGATCCTGTGGTCCTGAGGAGAGAGAGGAGTCATTTGCCTAATAGTTTGCAGCTGAAGAGACCAGAGCCCTGAGCAGACCCAGAAAGAAATGAGCCCTTCAGCCTACAGTTGAGATAGGAAGAAGCTGGGCCCATGGGGCCTTAAGAGGAAAGAGGAAGGCTGAACCTTCGCATGTGTCGTCTGCCATCTTGCTTCAACAAGTGGCAGCAGACCTTGGTGAGGAACTAACCTTGAGTTGAACTCTTTAGGGCCTTGTAACTGTAAACTTTTACCCCAAATAAATACCCTTTATAAAAGTCAACAGATTTTTGGTACTTTGCATCAGCACCCCTTTGGCTGACTAATACAGAATTTGATACTGGGAGAGTGGAGTGGTGCTTTTGCAATTACCAAATATGCTGGGATGGTTTTATAAATGGGTAAGGGGTATTTTATGGAGGAATTATGAGATGCTTGATGGAAAAGGCCTAGATTGCTTTGAAGAGATTCTTGGTAAAAATATGGACACTTAAAGGGACTTTTTTTTTTTAAAGATTTATTTATTTATTTATTTATCCCCCCCTTGCTGCTTGTGCTTGCTGTGTCCATTCGCTGTGTGTTTTCTCCGTGTCTGCTTATCTCCCCCTTGCCATGAGGTCCCGCTGCATCAGCCCACCGCGCCGTGCGGGCCGGCCTGCCCTCACAAGGAGGCCCCGGGAAGCGAACCTGGGGCCTCACACATGGTAAACGGGGGCTCTTTCGTTGAGCCACACCTGCTTCCTGTTGTGAGGTCTTGCTGCATCAGCCCACCGGGCCACGCGGGCTAGCCTGCCCTCACAAGGAGGCCCTGGAAGCGAACCCGGGGCCTCCCATATGGTAAATGGGAGCTCTATCCATTGAGCCACACCCGCTTCCCTTAAAGGGACTTTTGATGACACCTTAGAAGTGATGAAACTATTATTGGAAACTGGAGGAAAGGCGATTCATGTTTAAAAGTTGCAGAGAAATTTGTATGTATTGTGAAAAATTTGATTTTTACCCACAATAATAAAAAAAAAAAGAACAATTAAAAAGACAAAAGGAGAAATAAAAACAACACATAACTTACTTAAACCCAAAAAAAAAAAAAAAAAGTTGCAGAGAACTTAGCAAGATTGACTCCTGATGTTATATGGAAGGCAGAATTTGAAAACTACAAGTTTAGACATTTATTAGCCAAGGAGATTCCCAAACTAAATGTGGAAAATGCAGCCTGGCTTCTCCTTGCAGCTAATAACTGAATTGTTGGGCACAAAGAAAACAAACTGATTCTGGAAATTCCAAGCCTCTGGAAATAAAGCACCCAGATGACAGTGCCCCATTTGAGGAATTAACTAAACTTGGAACTTGTAAGTTAGGATTGAAAATGCAGCTATCCAGGAAAGACTTATGGAAAGTTTTACGGTTTGATGGCTTGGACTCCTGCCTCCTGCATGCTAAACCAACAAGCTTTTTGAGAGAGCTGGATGAACAAAACTACTGTCAGCCTGGACTAAAAGGGACATGGAGGGGAGAGATGAAAGGGAAAACAGCTTTAAGAGAAAAATCATGGAAACTGAGGTCTGGAATTAAGACATCTCCTTGGGCCAAGAGAGGAACCCTACCCATGTGTACAGAGGGTGAGTTTGCCCTGGCAGTTGAAGAGGGTGGATGTTCCAACCCACTATTAAGGGAGAGTTTTGCTGCCCCAGGGTACAGAGAGGTTGGAGCACATTCCCAAGGGGTGAGGGAGAGTGAGGTTGACGCCCAGGAGGTCTGAGAGGGGTGCAGCTGTCCCCCGTAGATAAGGGAAGGCCAGATCACCAACTCATTGTTCTGAGAGGGTTGGGCCTGTGTGCCAGAGATTTGGGAGGATGTTGCCTCCACCTCACTGCCCTAAGGGGGTTGAGACTCTACCCCAGAGATTGGGTAAAGTGTGGCTATCACCCCAATGGTCTTGGAAGGTGAAGTCTGGAGCTGCTTTGCCACCCAGATGCTTGATGAAAGAGGAACCAAGAAAATGGCCTTTGGGCAAGCCTGTGGAAAGGGCCACCCCCATGAGGCCCCAAGGATGAGAAGAAACCATAATCTTAAGAATGACTCTGACTTTTAAATCTAATGAAGTATGCCCTACAGGTTTTTGGAACTGTAGGGGAACAGTGACTCATGTTTCCTTCCAAAATTCTCCTTATGGTAATGCAAATGTTTATCCTTTGTCCCTTTGTATGTTGGAAGCAGGTAAATTGTTTTGTAAGTCTCACTGGTCTATAGCCAGAGGGGAATTTGCCCCAAGACAAACTGTGTTTTCTTTAAACTGATTTTGATGTGATTTTGTACATACATTGTTACTGATTTAAGGTTGTGTGGTTTTTTGTTTGTTTTTTAATAGTGTAATTTCTTTTTTGGAGTTCAGAGGGTGGACTGTGGCAGTTTGATATTATTATGAATTCCAAAAAGAGATATTGATTATGTTTGTAAGCTGGTCTGTTTCTCTGGCTGTGGTACCCTTTGATTGATTTAAATTCAAAGGTTTTATGTTTACGTGATTATATTAAGATTAGGGCTTTGATTGGACCAGGTCATTATGGCCTGAAGGGTTGAGTCCCTGCCCCCTTAGTGGGCTGTATAAATGGACACTCAAGGAGAACACAGAAACAGATAAGTGAGAAAAGAGAGAGCTAGAGATGAGCCATTTACCTGATAGTTTGCAGCTGAATAGACCAGAGCCCTGAGCAACTGAGTAGGCCTGGAAAGAAAGGAGCCCTCCAGCCTACAGCTGAGATTGGAAGAAGCTGGGCCCACGGGGCCTTAAGAGGAAAGAGGAAGGTTGAACCCCCTCGCAGATGTCACCAGCCATCTTTCTTCAACAAGTGGCAACAGACTTTGGTGAGGAACTAATCTTGAGTTGAACTCTATAGGAACTTTTACCCCAAATAAATAGCCTTTATAAAAGCCAACCAATATTTGGTACTCTGCACCACCACCCCTTTGGCTGACCATACAGCATCTTAGCGGTGTATTTGGAGTTAGCCCCAGTTTGTGTTGCTTTCTGATGTTGTGTATTTCCCAGGCAGCTCAGAATCCCAAAGGCAATCCATAAATTTGTGTTACCTGACATGAAAATGCAGCTTAGAAATGAAGGAAACATGAACATTTAACTTTGAGGAGGTAGAATAATGGAATAATGGTTGAAATAGGAGAAGGCAAAATAATTTAGTATGGAATCTCTTAAGCTACACCTCAGTTTTCAAATAGAGCCCATTGCAGGGCTTCACCATCTCCTATGAGTTCTTAAAAAGGCACCTGGATTGGTTGCTCTTTCTGAAGGCTCCTCCCTCTCCAGCCCACCTTTTCCCAGTGTTGGCAGTTACCTATTTAAAATGCAGTGCTGATGGTGTCGCTCTGTTGCCTTGCCTTACAGTTTTCACTGCTTTGGTCCTAGCATGGCATCCAGTGGCCCACCTTAGTGGGCTTGTCTTCAGCTCCTCCCTTCCCTTGCTCACTCTCAGTCACATTAAAATACTTCGTCCCCAGAACAAACTAGACCTCTTCTCTCCATCGGATCTTGTGAAAGTATGCTTTTCACAGTCTAAATGTCATCTTTCTGCTGCTGTCCCCTGTTGACTACTGTTGACATTAATTGATTCTTTCTCTATGTTATAACACTTTGTTTTGTCTCTACCATAGATATCTTAATGTACATTTATCTTAATTAAAACACTCACTGGTTCACTTCTCTCTTGGCTCCTGCCACATGCCTGCATGACTTGACCATGCATTCCCTCCTGGCCCTTTGAGATCTGGCCGAGCATTACCTAATCTTATTCCTGCCTTCTGAAAGGCGATTTCTCCTTGTTATCAAGACCATCTCTCGGTCATGAGTTTCCTCAAGCTACTGAGTCTTTCTGTCTTCTGTGTTCTCAGGCATGTTTCTCCTGGCTTGGCGTACGTCTCCCTCACCTGCCACATCCTCCTCAGCTTTTGAGGCCCAGCTTAGTCCTCACAGATGATGACTTTTTTTGTGGCCAGCCTCCCTTCTGTTGAGTTCTTTTTTCTTCAGAACATTCTTGGAGTTTATACCTTCACTTTCTCTGTCTGGTATTTTTGTTGATTTCTCGGTTTATTCTTCAAGAGGGTAAGGACCATTATCATGTTACTCCTGTATTCCTCATAGCAGTGCATATTAATGCTTAAAAAGTACCTGTTGATTTTTAAACAGAGCTCCTGTATTAAATAGGCCCGACTCCTTTATTTACTACTTTCAAAGAAAAGCTGAAATAGCGAAGTTACACATTAAAACCAGACACGATTCAGGAATGCCTGTGTGTTAGAAAGTTAATTTTCAACACAAATACTCAGAAACTGGCTCTGAATTTGTGTTGCCCTCTCTTCTAAAGAAGTAAATTATCTTTGTGTAATAGGTACTCTGATATTTGACCCAAAATGGAATGGATTTAAATAGTCCAGCCCCTTTTTGGGGGGGGGGTGTTATATTGTGACTTCATGAAATTGACACATTTGCAAAGAATGGAGAAGCAGCTACTAGGTGGACTTTTTGTAGTCTTTTTCCTTTGTACTTGGTGAGAACTGCTGTGTGTCCCATGTTTCTGCTGCTTGGGAAAATGATAACATTTCCTTAGGCGTTGGACTTTGCTATTAGGAGGAAGAGTGTATTAACTTCTAACACTGAGAGGTGACCTCCCTTGGATGTGACTCTGCATTCTCCTATTTATAGATACTTTCCTCCCCATGCCCTTCTTGGTGGCATATGGCTTTCAGTGTACTGAGTAAGCAGCCATCCGAACCTTTGCACTCAACACTGCCCAGTCAAGTTCCCGCATCACTGAATACGAGCCTGGGAGGAAGTCCTGAGACTCCAGGGGTCTGGACACTGGTTTGAATAGATGAGCCAGTAAGAACAGCTTCTCCGCAGCTTAGTTTGTTCAATACGTCCTGTTCCCAGCCTGCTTACAAACTTGGCCTGAGGTTTGGTGAAACACGCTTGCTGCTCGTCCAGTAAGCAAGTTGTTTTAGATCTAAACGGAGGCCACGAGGGCTCAGTTTTTTTCTAGGGTGAGTGGGGATTCTCCTTTATTTCACATTAATACTTTTTTTCCCAACATTAATCGAACGTTATTTCTCTGTCTGTTTGCATGACCTAGACATTTTTTTCTTCCTCTTGGAAAAACATACACACACATATATGAGAAGTTGTGGGTTACAAAACAATCGTGCATAAAATACAGGGTCCCCATATACGACATCCTATTATTAACCTTGCATTGGTGTGTAACATTTGTTGCAGCTAATGAAATTACATTTTTATAATTGTGCTAATAACTATACTCCAAGGTTTAACTTAGGGTTCACTGATTGTGTTGTGCAGTTCCATGGAATTTTTTTTTTTACTTTTTATTCTAGTACCATATATACAACCTAAAATTGTCTCATGTCTCAGACTTTCATTCCTTTTTACAGCTGAATAGTATTCCATTGTGTGTATATAGTGCATATTCTTTGTCCATTCATCTGTTGATGACACTGGGGTTGTTTCCATCATTTGGCAGTTGTGAATAAAGTCCCTTTGAATGTCAGTGTGCAAATATCTTTTTGAGTCCCTGCTTTCAATTCTAGAAGTGGGATTGCCAGGTCATATGGTAATCCTATACTTAGCTTTCTGAGGAACTGCCAAACTGTCTTCCACAGTGGTTGCACCATTTTACATTGCCACCAATAGTGAATGAGTTCCTGTTTCTCCGTATGTTCTGCAATACTTGTAATTTTCTGTTTTTTTTTTTT
>JAQZBX010023469.1:0-30803 GCA_029593785.1 Cabassous unicinctus | reverse complement strand
GTTGAGCATTTCTTCATGTGTTTTTTTGCCATTTGTATTTCTTCTTTGGAGAAATGTCTATTCAAGTCTTTCGCCCATTTTTCAATTGGGTCGTTTTTCTTTTTATTGTTGAGTTGTAACATCTCTTTATATATCCTGGATATTAAACCCTTATCAGATATGTGATTTCCAAATATTTTTTCCCATTGAGTTGGCTGCCGTTTCACCCTTCTGACAAAGTCCTGTGAGGTGCAAAAGTGTTTAATTTTGAGGAGGTCCCATTTATCTATATTTTTCTTTTGTTGCACGTGCTTCGGGTGTAAGGTCGAAGAAACCACCACCTACGACAAGGTCTTGAAGATGTTTCCCTACATTTTCTTCTAGTAGTTTTATGGTGCTGGCTTTTATATTTAGATCTTTGATCCATTTTGAGTTGATTTTTGTATAGGTGGTGAGATAGGGGTCCTCTTTAATTCTTTTGCTTATAGATACCCAGTTCTCCCAACACCATTTGTTGAAGAGACTGTTTTTTTCCCATTACCGTGGGCTTGGTAGGTTTGTCAAAAACCAGTTGACTGTATAAGTGAGGGTTTATTTCTGGGCTTTCAATTCTATTCCACTGATCAATGTGTCTATCTTTATGCCAGTACCATGCTGTTTTGACCATTGTAGCTTTGTAATATGTTTCAAGGTCAGGCAGTGAAATTCCTCCCACATTGCTCTTCTTTTTCAGACTGCCTTTGGCTATTCGGGTGCACTTACCCTTCCAGATGAATTTCCAATAATAGTTTCATTATTTACTTCTAAGGCCTCATAAAAAGTCTCTTCAAAGCAATTTAGGTTTTTTCAATGAAGCATTTCACAACTCTTTCAAAAAATACTCTTTATCCATTTATAAAACCGTTCTAGCATTTTGGTAATTGCAAAAACACAATCCCACTTCTGGTACCAAATTCTGTATTAGTCAGCTAAAGGAGTGCTGATGCAAAATACCAGAAATCTGTTGGCTTTTATAAAAAGGTATTTATTCGGGGTAGAAGCTTACAGTTACCGGGCAATAAAGAATCATTTATTTGCTTCACCAAAGTCTGTTGCCACGTATTGGAGCAAGATGGCTACTGACATCTGCAAGGGTTCAGGCTTCCTCTTCCCCTTAAGGCTCCATGGTCCCAACTTCTTCCATTATCAGCTAAAGGCCGGGATAACTCTCATCTCTCTCCCAGAGCTCATTTCTCTCCGGTCTCAGCTGCTTTGCTGTCTCCACAAGGCCAGCTATAACTCTCAGGTGAATAGCTCATCTCTCTTCCCAGGGACTCTGCTGTGTCTAATGGAGCCTTCTTTCTTTCTTCATGTACCTGTTTCTCTGTGTATTTACTTCCCAGGGCTTCAGCATTAATAACTTCAAATTCCTCCTCTGCCATGTTTTTTTTTCTTTGTAAGTTCCCACTCACCAAGGGGGCAGGGACTCGATGTCGCACTGACATAGCCTAATCAAAGCTTTAATCCTAATTTAAACAAATAAGAATGAAATCTCTGAATCCAATACAATCTAATATACCCAGAAAAACAGACCAATTTACAAACACAATCCAGTATCTATTTTGGAATCCATAAATAATACCAAACTGCTACAAGGAGTATGGGAAACATAAAGGGAATTAACATTTATTTCCAAGTTAGTCCCTTTATTCTTGTATTTTATAACAGCTATTTTGATTTATAATTAAATACCATAAAATGCAACCATATGAAGTATAGTTTGATAACTCTTTGTATCTTCACCATCATTAACATTTAATTTTAAAACTTTTCTATCATCCTTAAAAGGAATTTTATGTCCATTTGTAGTCACTCTCCATTATGTACTCCAGAATTAGTCAACCACTTTTTGTCTCTATAGAGTTTCCTTTTCCAGATATTTCCTATACAGTCATATAATATGTGGACTTTTTGTGACTGGCTTCTTTCACTGTGGATAACATTTTTAAGGTTCATCCATCTTTCAGCATGCATGTGTGCTTTGTTGTTTTTGTAGTTGTTTTACCCAATTGTATCCCATTGTATGGACCACATTTTTTTTTCATCTGTTCTTCAGTTGAGGGACAGTTGGGTTTTTCCTCTTTTGAGCTATTGTGAATGCTTCTCTGAGCATTCATTTACTGACAGGTAGTTCTGAAACTGCTGTGATGCCAAGTGTGGGCTTGTGCTGGAACCATGGGGAAGAGAGAGATGCAGTTTCTGCTCTTATGAAGATCATGTGCTGGTGTAACCTACAGATATAGATATTGTGAGTCCACAGAAAAAAGACTCTACTCTTAAAGCCTGAAAATTAGCTAATAGACTCGGTACTTAGGAGTTCATGTTCCTAATGTTAGCAGAATGGCCATTTGTTTACTTTTAGGCCAGTAAAGTATATATAGAAGCTGGCTCTCAGACAGTCCTATGATTTTGGAAGTAGACCTTGGTGCTAATTCTAAAAGATGTCTCAGACATTTATTAAGAGTGGGTTTGAGGAGAGATGACATCTCTAACTGGTTGAAAAAAAAAGACCTCAAATTTATAGATTTGCATAATTAGCCCAGAGATCCCTTCAACCAATGGGAGAAAATTTTTAGAATCTTCAAACTCCTTTAAAATTATATTTGCCTAATGCAACTTAAGAACTATAGTTAACAGTGATATTGTAATATTTTTGCATCAGTGGGAAAGATGGTCTATAGCAATGCTAAGGGTCAACAATAGGGGGATATAAGGGGTATGGGAGTTTTCCTTTAGGAGTAATGGCAATATTCTAAAATTGACTGAGGTGATAACAGCACAACTCTGTGATGAAACTGAAAGCTAGTGAGTGAATACCTTGGATGGATTGTACAAGGCAGGTGACAATATAAAACAAGGAACCCTGTGGTTAATAGCACAAATATGAGAGTGTTCTCTTGGGAAATATAACAAATATACAATACTAATACACGGTATCAATAATAGGATAGTTTGTGCGAAAATACAGCAATATTTTTGGACTATAGTTAGTAATATTTTGATGATGCTCTTTTATCATTTGTAACAAATGTTCCACAACAACGGAAGGTATTGTATGGGAATCCTGTATTTTATACATTACTGTTTTGTAAACTCACAACTTCTCTAATAATAAATTTTTTTTTAAAATCATATTTGCCTATTTATTTATTTTTCCCTTTTTAATCCTCTATAGCTACCTTCTTTCTATATAATGCCTCCTGGCATATCCTGGCTAGGACTATAGACTATGGAATAGTATGACTGCACCAGCATTTATTTTCCTCCCATCCTTCTGGTGTTTCTCCAGGAAAATCTTGATACTCCCTTGCTAGGATCAGTTCAGGCTAACAGCATCTTAATGGGTTGAATGATCTGGGGCTAAGCGAGCAGATTAGAGTAAGTTGAGCATGATTTAACCGAATAGTGAGCACTGCAACCTTTAAGGATGATAACACAGTTCACTAGAACCCAAGTATGGAACTGGACATAATTCATTAATTCACGTGTTTATTCAGTCCCCATTCTTGAGTCCTTATCAAATCCAGCATGTCTATGACACTTTGAGTATGAAAGAAATGTGTGAGCCCAGTCCAAGAAGCATCAGAGAATCAAGACAACAGCAAACATAACACTGCATCCATCAGATCTGAGACTCCATTTATCATCAGACAAATCATTATTTTATGAAGCACAAAGAGTGGTGAAACAGCTGTCAGCTAAACAGCAACATAATTTCTTCTTCTGTTGAGTACATGATGAACCTCAATTTCAGAGATGTTAAGATGGGAGGGAAAATTGATTAGACATGGTCAGAGCTGACCCTGTTGTTTGATTCCAGTGCACCAGGTACCAAGCTGAGTGTTTACCTGTCACACTTACTTTAATCTTTGCAACATTGAAGAGCACACAAGTTTTATCCCTATTTTACAGATGAAGAAACTGGGGCACAAAAAGTTTAACCAAATCCCTCTATATGCAGCTAGTAGTTGGCAGAGCTGAGGAGAAAAGCTAGGACATCGGGCAGTGGTCTCCTCTCTCGGCCGTGATGCAGTACTTCCTCAAAGACACTGTCATACATCATCACAGTCCAGAGGAGAAAATGACCGATGCCAGAAGGTGAACCAGTCTCTCATGGACCAGGGGAAGGCATGTAGCATTCAACAAATGGTAGCCACTATTGTTATTATTTTCATTGTTACTGGAATTTCAAAAGGAAGAGATTACTTTTGATTAAGGGGAAAAGGAAACCTATGTGCAGAAAGCTCAGTAAGTCTGGGACCTGAGGGAGTAATAAAATCTGAAAGTTAGGATTTGCCAATTGGGTAGAAGTAGGTAAATTGTGGGAGCCGCATCAGTGAAAATTTGGAAGCAGCTGGTTTGGGCAGGTGCAAAGACTGGGAGAGACCGTCTTGCTGGAGATAAGGTGCGTGAGGTGGAGAAATGGGGGTGCAGCTGCCAAGGCTGCCATGGGCTTGGCCACCAGGTGGAGGGGTGAGACCTCCATTTATTAGGAAACACCTGGCAGACAACGCTGGTTCTGAGCTGGATAAGACATAACCATAGAAGGGCTTTCAGAAAATAAATCTCCCAGATGTGTGCAAGATGAACCAGAATTGGGAGAGACTTGAGTTGGGGAAATTAGTAAGAAGGGATTTCTGTGGTTTAAGATGGCTGCCCCAAGGGCTGCACTGAGATATAGGCAGAAGCAATACCCGGGCAAATCCATGTGAGGGACCTTGGGGCAGAAGAAAGGAGAGCCAAAGATGTCCACAAACTTTTGAGTATTTGTTTATGATATAGGGAATCCCCAAAGGACAGATATTGTGATGAGGGAACAGGAACCTGCTACTGTTTTGAAAGGGTCCATAGGTTGAGGAGCTTAGCAAACATTTGGAAATGCAGGTCTGGGCCCAGAAGACAAACAGGATTTGAGACGTGGTACATAGGGGCACTCGGTGTGATGACTTTGGGTGGTGAGCAAAGCAGTCAAGTAGATGTGACAGCTACACTGTTTACTGAGCAACCACTATATGCTGGACTCTGCTGGGAAGAAAGTGGTGAAAAAGCAGGCAAGACCCCTGTTCTCACTAGGCCAAGGATCAGGAGAGAAAGACATGGGGGTGATAGACAAAATGCCAAGAGTTCTAAAACTGTGAGCAAGGCACTCGCAGACATTTATGCCTTCTAAAGGCAGCGAGGGGGGTAATGGGAATGAAGGGTGAGGACATCTCTCTGAGGAGGGACCCACTGTGTGACAATGTGGCCTGAGCCAGAGGTCTCGGAACAGAGTGAGCTGGCTCTTATCCAGTGTGACCCAGTGTCCAGGGCCACGTGCAGAACGTGTTTCCATTCAATGTTGATGACATGGAATTGACTCCAGCATCTATGACATGGTGCTGGCAGATCAAAAGAGGCTTGCCCATTTGTGGGAAAAACACTGAATTCAGAACCAAGTCTCTTGCTAACTAGCTGAAAGATTTTGATCTGGTCACTCCCTCTCAGAGTTTCCGTTTCTTCATATGGAACATGAGCTGGCTGCTGTAGAGAATCCTAACATCTTCTTTTGAGCGTCCTATGATTCTGTCTGAGAAAGGTCTTGAATAGCAAGTATCACTAAGCACAACGAGATTTTGGAACTCAGAGCCCTTTGTCTTGATTGTTTTAGACTTATTTTATAAAGGGAAAATTCATTCTTTTTCATTTTGTTTGCCTAAAGAGACCCTTCTACTTCCAAAAAAAAGGAGTCTACTCAATAAATGTTAAAGTAAATGCCTTTCTTTTTAAGACTTTGTAATAAGTATGAATAAAGTTTTACTATCAAATAGTCCAGCCAGTCTTCTTTTACAAGAGCATTCACATTACCCAAATTTTACTGCCAAGAAATGTGGGGAAAGGGGAGGAAACTGCAGAAATTTAGGAAAAATACCCTTTTAATAATGTCAAAACTTGCTTATAATTGAGATATCAGAATTTTTAAACAAATTGTATAATCAGAGGGCCAGATATAATTTCTATGGATCTAATTATTACTGATGCCTATTTTAAGGATAGAGAATAATCTTTGGAATGATTTTCACCCCCTTGAAAGACTTTTTGAGACATTAGCTCACCACTGCATCCAACCACCTGCCAAGCATTTTATTAGTCTCTCTAACCACCCAAATAATCCTAAGATTCCTTGTGAATAAAATTCCAGTCACAGTACCACAAAAAAACAAAAAAACATTGAATTAAGTTGTTTCAAGAGAATATTCAAGGTAAAGCTAGTGGAAAAGCAGAGTGAGTGAGCCCTGAAGAAGACAGGAGAAAGAATGGAAAGCAACCGCAGGCTAGGCCTTGGGCTGGACTTCCACCGTGGGGCTAGGTCAAAGTCCCAAGAGGGAGGAGGCTAGGGGGATCAATTGTTCAGAGCCACACAGCTGATGATTGGAAGGACCTGTTTCCAATCCCTTCTGCCCTAACTGTCTTTGCTACAGAGAATATTTCATTTGTCTTTCATCGATGCCAAGCTTGCAGAGGCAAGAATGTTTATGCTTCTGGAAGTTTCTGCAGCACAGATCTAAGCACTTTGTACAGTGAGCCATGAACACCTCAATTCTAACCTCCCCTTTGGCTGAAAGGCGTTGGCGGTGGATGTACCCTGGTTTCTGCCATTATTCTCGACTAGAGACCCTGAAATTAAGCCCTCTTCTGTGGCAATGAACCGTGTACTGCTGACTGGTTCAAATAAAAGAACTGAATTAATTCAGTCTTCTTGGATTTGGGTGTGTTTTTTGTGAAAACGGTAAAGAATACCCCTCCCCTGGATGTCAGAATCCTGGTTTTGATGCTTCGTCCGAGTCCTCACAGCCTGTGCATCCCACAGTCCAACCCAACAGTGGTCTCATAGTTAGCCCAGCAACAGTGCAGTTTCTTTTTTCATTTGGACTTATAAACCCTCGATTAAAATGCCAACCACATTACAGTATAAATAACACTCAAGAAGTCCTTGTCCATGAATTGACTTCAAGGTCTTTAACTTTTACTCCTGTGGCTGAGCAGACATTCTCCAATTCCTCTCAGAATCTAACAGGTGATTGGACTCTATTGGAACAGTTTGCATTTAGATTAGATTTCAGTCTAAAGTCCTTCACTGTAAAAGGTTGCTGCACTGCAAGACTTTACTAGAACCAAGATGCCTCTACCCAGAAGTACTGAAAACTAAGGTGGACTCTCATTTCTCTGGGGTATTGAGGTAGAATTCTGCTTAGAGGAAAGCTGTATAATTGCCATGTTTTACTTTGTTTCTCAATATATCAAGTAGAAATGAAGCTGGACAAGAAGTAAGCCTTAAAAAGAACAGAATAACAATCCGTTGTTTGTTTATACCTATCCTGCCTTTGTCCTAACTACTTTTATATGTGTTATTAAACCACACAGTGCCAAGCAAATGCCTGGCATAGAATAAGCAATCAATGGGAAGCAATTAACAAACACTTGTCAATGAATGAAAGGGTGTGTGAATGAAAAATGTTGGGACCCAGATATTATTCCTACTCCTTCCCTATTGTAGAAATAAGAGTGAGGTTCAGAGAATTGAGCCAACTGCCCAAAGGCCATACCTAGTGAGCGCCCCAATAGGGATTTGAGCCTAGATCTTCCAACTTTAACCCTCACACTCCATCTCTTTCAAGGGCAATATTTATATCAACAATGTAACACGTCTTTGTAAATGTACATAATTTTATTAAATCCTAATCACAAAGTGCTATGAACAAATCAGTGTTTCCAAAACCCAGGGAAATAAAAATTCAGATACTACCATTATCTAATTGTCCTGATTTTCCTGAATTAAGTCATTTCGGGCCCAAAGCAGGTCTAAGGCATATACTTCAGGCTATAGTTCCTAGTGGATTTATTCTTTCTCTTATTCCTTCTTAAGATCTAAAAGACACTGCAGATTTCCTGGGGAATTCTGAGGTGTTTGATGCATCATTTATTCAGCAAACATATCCTAGAAGCTTCCATGTGCACAGCACTGCGCATTGTTCTGGATCGTCAGGGACCAAAGGTTAGGGATCGTGTTGGATGCCAGTAGCTGGGATCTCAAACTACTATGCTCCACCCCAAGCTTTCTCTAATTGAGAGTTTAAGTTCCCAACAGCAATGGTGAGCCTCTGAGCCTTTCAGGACTCCAGAACTCCTCCCTAAACTTTTCTGCCTTGGAGGAAATCAGAAAGCCAAGGGTGGGGGGTCCTTAAGCTCTCACGTAATTCAAATTTTCATCATGGTTCTTGTAAGTCATTCACCGTCTACAAAGGGTATTGGGCTCATCTCTGGCCTTGAAGTAGTTTATTCCTAGAGTTGCTCTGAGAGAGTGATTTAAGTTGTGTTTATTTATCTTTATGGATTCCTAGTTGTTGGTATAATTACTGAGACATTATAGACTGAAGATGCTCAATAACAAATGGAAGAGTGGGAGGAAGAGGGAGAAGAGAAGGAGAAGGAAGAGAAAGAGGAGATGATGAAGAGGAGGAAGGAATAAAGAAAGAATAAGGAAAAAGAGGAGGAGGAGGAAGAAGAGGAGAGGGAGGAAGAGAAGAAGGAGCAGGGAGAAGAGAAGAAGGAGGAGGAGCTGGAAAAGGAGAAGTTGCCATTTTGTTTTTCCTTGAAGAGGTCACCTGACCTGGAGCCAGAAGCCTGCCCACTTGTCAGGCCTTAATTGTGTCTAGCCTGCCCCCTAGAGGCCCAAAGGGCATGTGCCTCGCTGCAGCTAAAATCACTGTGCAGGGCCCGGGAACTCAGAGTCAGCCCCTTCTTTGCACCCTACAGGGACCTTTCTCCCCCCATGCCTCACGCTTCCCAGAAGGCAGCGTTACCAGCTAGAATGCACTGAGAACATGGGGCCAGACCCATCACCAGAGTGAACCCATCGCTTTTGCTTAGAAAATGGAGGATTTTAGACAATCCCTCTCTCTGTAGTAACAGCAATGCTCAGGCCACACCACCAGCTGTTAGAGGAACGTGCTCCTGTGTTCAGTGTTTCTAGGTGTGGGAATTATGTTGTGTTTTTTTTATTTAAAACATTTTTTTCTCTTATCAGACTTAAAATATTTTGTGCCTATGTGAAAACAAGTTAAAAACAACATCTATAATAGACACGTGGTATCGATATCTTTTTCATGGAACTGCTTTTGGAATCGTTTCATTTACTTGTAACTTTAGCTAAAGGGTATCTTGCATAAAGGCAATCAATTAGGCAGGGAATTATGAGCTTCTTTTGCCATTGTTCCCAGTATTTGTTCTAATATTTGTCTTGCATTTGGATTAGTTAAGCCGTCTATATAGTCATTTATTTTAAAGAACTTTGTATTTGCTCAAGGTCTTACAATAAGCTCCTTATTCAGCACTTAGATCATCCGCCCATCTGAAAACTCACAGCAGACACTGGCTGGCTGTGGGTAACACGTATCAATTTTTCTGAGCATTGCTATGGTTCCACCTCCTCTGAAAATGCGCTATAGATAAGGATTATATGCCCTTTTCTTTGTCTTTTTAAAATCAATATTTGTTGTTGCCTTTTGGAAGACAAATGTTGATTGCTGAAGTATGAGCTAAATCTCCCTTGTTTAAAGTATTATAAGAAAAGAGCATGACATACGTATAATTGATATCGCATTTAACTTTTCTTTCTTATCAGAGGGAAAAATGATCTGGATGGGGAATTGTGTCCTTAACCTGCTAACAACGGACAAATACTGCAAGAATTTAACATAGTCATACGTTCCAATTATACTTCCAAGCCGACCTCAGATGTCACTGATGACTTTCAAGGTTTTCAGGAAATTGTTCAAGCTGTAATTTATGTTTTAGCTTTATTTCATGGGGAAAATAGTATGGACGGTGCAGCATTTTGAGAGTCCAATATGTGTCATTTGTTGTGCTGCTGTTTCTTTTTCTTCCATAGAGGTGTGGAGCCACTTCTGCCGGCAGGGGAAGGGGTTTCATGTACGGCAGGCTGTAAGCTCAGTAGCTCTTAAGTGGTGGACAACGCCTGCCCTGAGGGCAGACACAGGGACCACGTGGTTGTGAGTGTGTTCCCTGGGGCCAGGGAGAGCTCAGGGTCCAGGGTTTGGGAACCTGTACCAGGGCCTCCCTCTTTTCAGTCTTTCCCTGCATAACCCTAAGGCCATTCTGAAGAGGGCTTTCAGGTTTCACTTCAAAGAACTTAGGATGAACTTCCTGGCAAGCAAGACCATTTACGGCGCTGTCCGTAACACACTCGTGATATGCGATTTAAGCCTCTTGTTATTTCTGTTTTAAACACTATCTTCCCGCCCATTTATATGTGTGGTGTGTATACATATATGTATCTGTAATTATATCTGCATTTATAGCTATGTCGACATCCATATCTGCATCTGTGCCTGTGGCTATAGCTGTATCAATATCCATATCTATATCATCTGTTCCTAAATATCTATAAATACATCTACATCTTTATCGATATTCATGTTTATATTAGCTATACCTAAGTCTAAGTCTTTATCTATACCCGTGTCTATATTCATGGCCTTATCTATATCTATATCTGAATCAGTTATATCTATATCTATATATCCATACCCATGTCCATGTCATGTCCATATCCATATCCGTATCCAGATTCGTATCTGTATCCATACCCATATCAATATCTATATCAATATCTATATCTATCTATACCTATTGTCTACGTTTATGTCTATATCTATATTAAGTATATCTATGTCTCTATTAGCTATATCTATATCTATTGTCTATGTCTATTTCTATCTTAGGTATATTTACGTCTATTTCTATTTCTATATCCATGTCTATACCTATATTAGCTGTATCTATGTCTCTGTCTATATCTGTATCCATGTCCATATCTAAATGTATATACCATCCATATCTATGTCTATGTATGTGTCATCTACAGCTACTTCTAAATCCACATCTACATCTGAATCCACATCTGCATCTACATCTAGTAATAATTTTAGGCTTACCTTTGTTTGCTGCCAAAATGCTTATTTATTCATTGGAACACTTAGAAAATAGGACCAAAAAATAAGGTTTCCCATATTTCTGAATTGGCAGAAAGGACCAACTCCCTGGCTTCCAGAAACTGAGAATCGCGATCAGCCGTGAGGCTGCGTGGCTGCACCTCCATTACGCGGCATCTGGGTTGCAGACAAACAGCAGCGTGTCTTTCAGTTACCCTCCTTTGTCAGTACAGGGACAGCTTGGATAATTAATAATCTTAAAGATAAGGATCTTATTTCACAGCATCTTTTTGCTTTGATTTTGTTTGTTTGTTTGTTTTCCTCTCACTGTCTGTGTTCCTGAGACAAGAGTGGAAGAAGGAGTGAAAAAGCAGAGTGGTAAACTTTTGGGTTGCGATCAGACTCAGATGACATAAGTTTGATTTTTTCAGCTAATTATATTAAGGAAGGTATGCTGAGTATTCCCAGCTCATGAAATCACAAGGTCCAAACAGGATGGAGAATGCCCGGACCTAAAATGTGTGGGCAGGTGGTGCTGACAGGACCCTTGTGTCTCTTCCCCGTGCACTGGCTCCCTGAGCTAACAGACCCCAGGAGCCCTGAGGCACCTGGGCTGTGCATCTCATCAGCAACAAGACATCAACATGCAGTGGGAGAGAGGGAAAAGGGAAAGAAGTGGTCCCAACTGTTATTTCTACATTATTTGTTTGAACTTTACCTTCTCAGATCCAATTCTTGTTTATCAAAGGACAGATCCACAACTGTAAACAGATAGGATCCCTCTCAGAAAATATGATTCTTTACCCTTGTCAAGGAAGTTTTCCTTGCATTTTTCTGCTACTAAGTTCTTGGAAAATATAAGGCATTGGGAGGCTGAGCCAGTGCAGCCAAGCTTCTGGACTGTTGGTTTTGGGCTCATCCCTCTTAAAACTGAAATTTATCTCAAACATTTGCTTCGTCTGGTCTTTCATCAAAGGAGGGAGTTAAATCTGTCAGCAAGCACAGACTGGAAGCAGTCTTTGAGGCAGAGAACAAGCAGATCATGGGGATGCATTGTCTACGGTCCTATTCAAAATTATCCTTGTCCAATAACAGTTAGATGCGGCCAACAGTTTTTTCAACCCTACTCTTTGGAAGGAAAGGGACGATGGGTTGGGGGAAGGGAAGGAGAGGGCAAGAAAGGTTCGTTGCTGCTTCATTTCTTCGAAACAAAGGCACACACTGACATTGCCTATTCAGTGTGGAAGATGGGCTGTCAAGTAAAGCAAGACAAATGTGATGTCCTGACTGATTATTCCTTAGATACTAAGTCAATGAGCTTATTATCACTGCAATTACATTACTAATGTCAACAGATGCTACGTGTAGACAACGAGGTAACAATTAAGTGGGCTCCTGGCACTTAGATTTCCTTCCCCAGAATGTCCCTTGCAAATGTTCCCACTTCAGAGAGCCTGCATGCTTCATGGACGTATTTGAGGTCCGAACATAAAGAACTTGTTGTCCTGGCAGTGGTGTCACGGGCTGATGGCTTTCTCTTTTAGGGCAAGGACATTGCCTCTTGAGCGATCAGCTTCTCCATTTCAAGGTCAGAGTTTATTGACATCTGTAAATTAATCTGATTTAAAAGTAAGATGGCAAATGTGGCCATATAGTATAGTGGTTGTTTGTTCCTCCAAAAAAAAAGGTGCATTATAATGATAGTTTACATTTCTAAAAAATAGTTTGTATTTCTTAGTTTTTTAGCAAGTCTTCATACAAGCATAACAAGTTTCACAACAAGATAGTGAGTTTTGCCATTATTGTGTGTTTGCAGATAGAAGAAAATATTATCAGTAAAGAACTTTACCTCATTTTGCCCCCCTCTGGAAACCCATTTGAAGATAGGTAGTCCTGGGCCCTCCTGCCAGAGCAGCTCTGCCCTGCGGTGGTCAGAGACCCACAGGAGCTCACACTTGCCCCTCCCTTCCCGGAGCATCCCACCTGGACACACTTGTAGGAGCCCATGCCTCCTCCTTCCCCAAAGACAACTCTCCAAAGTGCAGGGAATCCGATGAGAGGAGAGGGCGGGCAAGAGTCGGAGGGAATATATTCCAGAGTTCCAAATGCAGACTGTGCTAGATTGATTCCTGTACATGTTCTCAATCTTGATCTGGATGGGTGCAAACCCATTTGCAGATAGGACATTTGAAGGTTACCAGTTAACCTGTGGACCAATTTGTGTGGCTGTCTTCAAAATGTCTATTGAGAGGTGGCTCAGCTGAATCAGGATGGGTGTGAATCTGGATGACTGGAGACTTTGCAAATAGAGGACATTTCAGATGAAGTCAGGAAAAGCCACAGGAAGAAGCCAGAAGTTGGCAGAAGCCCAGAGAGAAGACACAGGAGAGAGAGAGATGGCCATGTGATGGAGGCAGAGATGCACAACTAGGATTGTGGCAATCCAGCTCGAGGAACACTACAGGTTTCCTGGAGAAAGTACAGCCTTGCTGATGCCTTGATTTTGGGACTTGGAAAAAGCAAGACAATGAATTCCTGTCATTAAGCCAACCAGTGGGCAATATCTGTCATAGCAGCTCTGGCAAACTAAGACAGAGACATTCAGTTATAAGAATTCATTTCAAAATCACTCTGAAAGGAAAGTAAAAAGACCACCACATTTCTTTCTAAAAGCGCAGCACAAAAGTGGCTCTCATGATATAAACACAAATGGAACAATACACCCACATGCTGGTTGTCCTGGGCATCCGTTATCAAGGTCTCTTCACATCTAATTAGACAACCCTAATGTTGAAAACAATGTGGGCACCAGGAATTGCTTTGATGAATATCCATTAGATTCTCATGAAACCAATTAAAAAAATATGAATTGTTATTCCAAAGTGGCCTGACAACTGCGGATAATGAATGTGGGAAAACCAGCCAAGTGGGCTGAGGAGCTGCCGCCATGTTGATACGCTCTGCATTTCTCAGTGGGCAGCAGTCGTGACAGGGGCGAGCTCAGCTTGATCAGGCATGGTGGCACAGGTCCAGTGTAGGAGAATGACTTTCCTTTCTGAAAACAACAGCTCAACCTCACAGATGAGAATTGCAATATTTTTTTTGATTCCTCTTCAGATACATCTGGGTCAGTGAAAATTATCTCTAGTGAATATTTTGAGTTGTTTATTATACGTTATGTTGGTGATAATTTCGGAAGGGCCAGAGATCAAAGAAATCATAATAAAATTGAAGGATAAGAAAAGAGGGGTTTAATTTTTATTTATAGACACACACATAAATTAATTTGGATAACTGAAAATCACCATTAAAATTAGTCCAATCTATTAGACACCAAGTGTATGACAGTTCCAAAGTAAGCGCTGTCTAGCTAAAATTAATATTTCTTGTCTTCCTTTTATGATGTACTTAGAAAAACAAACAAATACACAAACAGCCCTCCAGGTCTCATTTCTGCTTTTAATTAAATTTTCATGAGAGAATCTGATGAAAATAAATCTACCACAGTTTATCAGTTGAAAACCCCTCAATATTCTCATCACATACACACACATTGTTCCTGAATTACAAAGTCATTTTTGCATAATTTAAAATTAGAATTGTATTAATTCTAATATAAAATTTAAAGGACTCCAGCTTATCAATAAGGTTTTCTAAACTTTGTTTTAGAAATTGTGGACTCTAGAATCTCATTTTATCCCTCGATTTGCATGGGCAGTCAGTTTGTTAAAGTTGAGATTCTAAAAGGAAAAGAGCAGCTTTGTAAAGATGGATGATAGGCAGGCAACATGATAGACATGAAGATTAAAAGAGATACAAGCAATTGTGTGAATAAGTACAAATCTATGTAATATCCTGCTCAATCAGGCACAGCCATGGATTCTATATTTAAATGTCCATAAAATGAACACTGAGAAAACTTGTGCTGAATTAGTCTTGTTGCTGGCCTCAGCAAGCATGGCCGCGGTCCCTTGTGAAAGGAGAGTAACACACTAGTGCTTGGAGTCTGTGAGTCAACCGGGAGGCAGGAGCCCTCGCCTGCCTGGCCCTTGGGATGGGAACACAGGTCCCTAGCTGCGCCCCTGTCAGTATCCTTGCTCTTCCTGGGGTGAGGCCATGGGGCGAGGGGCGAGGACTGTGCTCAGGAACAGGACTTGGCTGTGTCCTCTGGGTAAGCACAAAACGATGTTGGCTTGTGTTATGGGTTGAACAGTGTCCTTCTGAAAGACCTGGTGGAGCCCTAACCCACTTCTGTGAACTGACCTTACTTGGAAATAAGGTCTTTAGAGATATGGTTAAGATAGGGCCAAAAATAGGGTGGCCCTGAACCAATAGGACTTGTGTCCTTACAAGGAGAGGAAATTTGGACATAAAGATGTGATTTTTGGAGCATAACTAAAAGACAAAGAAGTTTTCACAAGACAAAATTCTCCTGGAAGCTCAGAAGTTTGGAGAATTTGCTCAGCATCTCCCAGCCGGAAAAGCTGAGCATGTCCCACCCTCCCCTCCCCCTCCCCCCACCCCCATTCAGGTACCTACCTGCCTAACACATCTGATTCCATGCTCCAAATCAACCTTGTGTATCTCCATTAAGTGGGCAGTGGCTTCCCCAGATTTGCAGTGTTTGCCATAAAAGCCAAAGTGGAGAGGGCACATTGGGTGAAGGCAGAGAGAAGACCACGATGAGGTCAACCAGTCATCACAGCTTGCCTGGGACCGTCTCAATGTTAGGCCTTAAAGTACTCATCTCAAGACATTGAGCAGTCCTGAGCAAACCCCAATAGTTGGTCTTCCTAAGAGAGGTGCATGTCAATCCAAAGCTCCAACCTGAGGTCCTGGCAGTGTAGATGAAGAGAAGAGGCAATAAAAAGGCATTTAGGAAATGATTTCCAAAGCACATAATTGCCCAGATGAGAAGAGCAAAAGACAAACAAAGAGATGTCCACAGCGTGCTCTGGTGTCTCACACACGGCAGCGATTGCTAAGCAAGTATATTTTCAAGGCTTGGTATTTCTTCTGTCTGTGATGTCTTTGATTGTAAATCCTTCAACATTTTGGCATTTTATAAATAATGTCTAAATTTCATTTAAACCATTCATATCCACTAGAAGGACCTAAGTTAGACGTGAAATATTGGGGAAGGGAAGGGTGAAGGAGGGAAAGATGAGACATTTTTATTTTGCTAGCTGTGTAAATATAACTCTCTTTCTTATTACATCGATGAATGTGTTTAGTAAGTTTTCTTCCAGATCTTCCCCGTCAAGTTGAACCTTGAAAAATATGTATATCAAGTGTTAATTATGCCTCATGACTGATGGAGATTTACCATTCAAAGAACTTTTTTAAAAATATAAAAATTTATCGTTAGGCAAATTTACTTATTTTCATTACAGGTATAAATTGCATTGCTGTGTTGGGGCATATCTAACCTCATTATAAAGCAATAAAGTTATTGAATTACAAAGTGAATATATTGGATGTCTAAATTATAATTATCTACTAAGATCTCCATTACTGTGGAGATTAGTAGCAAAGAAGTATCTGATTTTTAGATTTGTAACTATAAATTAGTCCTATTTTAAAGAATTCCAGTGCTCCTCTGCATCTGTCCTTTAATACAGGTATCTCAGATGTCCGTAAATCAGGGATGTTTATCACTCCAACCATCCCACCTGTGGTTGATCAAAGACAGAAGAACCTCTGCATTTCCTACTTTGTGCCAATCACGCACCTTCAAAGGGCATGCGTCGCTCTGCTCCCCCAGCACATCATGCTGAAAGCTTGCAGGTGGGCAGGGTTGGAGAGCTCGCCAAGGAGAGCGACCCTGGGGCATGCTGTGCAAGTGCCCACTGTGTTGCTTCTCCCCTTTTCTGATGGTGTGTCTCCGGGTTGAGGGCGCTTTGCTGCCTTCTCCCTGTGCTCGTTTGTTTGACAATGCTCCAAGCCACAGAACACACCCATGTTGGCAATGACACTAAATACCGGACCCATGGACGCGTGCACCCTGCTCTACTCAGCTTTTATTCCTGCTTCACTTTCCCCTGCATGGTCCAGGGTCCTTCACTCCTTTCAGCCCTTACCAGGAAGCCGTTTGTTCCATCACTCATGAGGAGAAGCACGCAGTGGGATGACATGTGGGTGCAAGGCTCGCCTGGCCGTTGGGAGTGGTGTGGTATTGGTCATGTACCCTGCTATGTGCAGCAGGTCCAGGCTTGCTTCAACTGCCCTGAGACCACCAGGGGCTTCATAAGGTGTTGGCTTCAATGTCTTTTCAAATAGGGACCTAGATAGAAAACTTATTGAAATAAAATATTCCCCTGCTAAAGCTCTAGCAGGAAAGCCCCATCTATCCCTTACCATCATAGGGAAAGTCCTGATTTTATCATTTCATATTGAGAGTAACAAAAATAACTCTCACCTCCTAAAAAAAGAAATCGTATCCTAAAGAGCATGGGGTGGGCACACCTCTCTTTACTCTTGATCAAGTCAGGAACTCACGGTGTTTCTGCACCAGGAGCCACAGCCTGTTAAAAAGCGGAGAACAACTGCTGTGCCTGAAGGTGTTATTTTTGGCTTCCTTTCTAAATATAAATCTATAGATTCGCAACCGATGATAATGCCTCACGTTTTCGTGGGTGAGCATGAAATCACAACTTGTGGCAGTTTTGCGAAAGAGTCAGGGGATTTTAAATATTCAGAATTCCTTGGGAAGATTTCAGCATCGCCTTTCTGCTCTGCTTTCCCTGTTCCTTGGTTTTCCGAGCATGCGTGTGAGCCTCGTTTATGACGTACGGCAGGCGAGAAAAAGAGCTACAGCATTTCAGACAGGCTCCATAAACAAACCGTCCCGACGTCCTGTCAGGCGGGACTATGTGAAATTTGGTTTTCTCCACCAAATTCGACTCCCGCTGTGATGCATCAAGTAAAACAGGAGCAAGCAATTGTATTCGACCCTTAAAATCAGGCTCCCAGCTGACATGCCGCACCAACCACACCGGAAAGCAGGTCCTCTTGCCTTCTTAAAGCGTCACCATTGGGTAGCTTTGACCTGAAACCTGCCGCCTGGGTGCTCTGCAGACAGATGGGTGCTTCCGGGCAAGCGTGACGCAGGCGGGGGAGTCAGCCTGGCCCCCGATGGCCACTGTAAAGAGGAGACCTGCTCTTGGCCCCTCCACCCCCAAAAGATGTGACGGCAAAGGAAGACAAAGCGGACTTTATGCAGATTATCTTTTATTTCTTTATTGACATAAATTAGAAGTTAGTCTATGACGGATCATCAATAAGGAACAGAGCTGGTTTAAAATGTTAGCTTGGAAATGGGGAGCCCGCAATACTTCTCCTGCCTCTGTCTTCTGGGCCGTGGTCAGAGCTTAGGATGAGGCTATCCTCCTTACTGTGGGAAAGCAGGAATCGTGGATTCCCTAACATCCTGGGAGTCTTGCTGAGCCGGGCCATGGGCCACTAACATGGCTCTCTCCAATCTGAAGGCTCTTGCTCTCTAGAAAGTGACGCAGGAGTCTGAGCAAGCGCTATGATGCCGTCAGGAAGGACAACAGCGCAGGAATGCAGCAGGCAGGGCGAGCCCAGGAGCCAGGGAGGGCGAGGCTGGCAGACTCTGCTCTGCTGAGCTAAGACGTGAGGGTGCAGGGAGAGCCGGGTGAAGACGGGCAGGACGCTGCAGAAGACGGTACTTACAGCCTGTCATTACTTAAAGAAGGGGGGAGTCCAATTTCATGGTGGGAAAAGTAAATTTATGTAAAACTTTATTGTGATATTTTAAGTGCAAACGTTTCCAGTTTGTCACTCAATGGCTCCATCTTTTCTCTGTCATTTTGGACTATCTCTGTAGGCATTTGATTCAAAAATAAAAATCGCTAAGTCAAATCACCTTCTGGTTAAATGGCCTACTTTCTTTCTTTTAAAGAAGCAGAATTTGGTCACTTATGAAATTTTAAAATGTCAACTTAAAAACAACAACATTGGGAAATTATGATTATGCAAATTATACTCAACACAATTTACACATAAATGAGAACATTTTTTCCATCATAGTTTGAAACACAGGGAAGTAAATTATCTATAGAAGAGTACAGTATAAAAATGTATTAAAAGCTGTAAGAACTAAATTGAAATGTCAAACATAGTTATTTATATTAAAACCCAGCACAACAAATCAAAGCAGGTGATAGACCGTTGGAAGCCATCTGTTGAAATTGGAAGATACATTTTGCTGTCTGGACAACTTCAGTCTCAACGGCCAACAGTGGGGTTCCTCTTTGGCCATGTCCCCCAATTTTTCACACTCTTTGCTGTCCAGTGTGTGATTTATTTTTGTGTAGCCAATTTGTTAGCCTAAATTCCAGAGCCAATGTTTAAAATCACCATTAAGTTTCCAGGCAATTTTCATCTTAAAAAGCATCGCTCTAATACCAAAGACTATGCAAAGTATATAAAACGTCATTAAAAAGGCAAAAAGAGAGCAGAGAGCAAACTCCTTCCCTGGAATGACTCACTTTTTCAAGAAGCAATTCTTTGCCCTCCCCTCCGTCTCCTCCCTTCCCCCTTCCTGCCCTTTTTCTGGTGCACTTTGGGGTGCCCGGCCACGCCCCTAAGCCCACTACCTCTGCTCCCAAACAATGGAGCCTCGGACCATAAAGCTGGTCGCTGGGACCGAAGACCCCGCCAACCGGAGCTTTTCAAGTTGATGGGAAGCTGTGGCACTTTAGCAGGACATGGCTGGCTTGTTAGTCCCTGACAACGAGCTGTGTGTGCTCCACGGAGCATCCCGGCCGTGTGGAGCTTTTGTGTGCTCTACGCCGTCCTCCCGGGCACCCCGGGGCTGCCACAGCTGGGCAGCTGCATTGGGAAAGCTAACTGAGCAGAGAGGGCCCCCCCAGCCCCGCCTGGGATTTCTCACATTTAATTACCTGATTTCCCTTTCCCGCGGTCATGGAGAAAATGGAATTACATCACACACCATGTAGCCCTGGAAAAGCATTGAATGTTTCTAATAGAGCCACTGGTGACAGGCACAGCAGGTGAGTTCCTTGTTTCACATCGGATATTAGTTCCTCTGAACAAATGGGGGCTTTCCTGCTTGGAGAATCTCCAATGGGAAACAAAAGGGAGCTGAATTCAGTGGTGTCACTCGCAGCACCTCACAGAAAGAAAAACTTTATTTAGCGTCCCTGGTCCCACCAAACCACCTCTGTGTCTTTGGGGAATTGGAAATGCTTTTAGAGGTATTGGCTTTTAACTATAAATATGGAGAATTTATTTAAACTTGAGGCCTCCCACCCGCACCCACCCGAGCCCACCATATGTAACCTTGATCCCTTTAGATAAATGTTCAACTTGGTGCTAACTCAGCCACACACTTGCTTTAAAGCCAAATCGGGATGTCTTATAAAACTTAAGGGTGAGAATGTCCTCGTGATTGCTAATGGAACCCAAAAGGACACAGTGATTCCTTCACAGTTAGACAAAAGAGGTGACATTATAGCCACATCTGCAGATAAATTCCATTTGGTGCCATATAATTGAGTGGAGCTGATTGGTCATGACTTATCTCTCAGCTTGAATCCGGTGACAAGCCCTTGGGGCACTGATCCTAGCTCTTGTCAGGGTGTTGAGATAGTTTCCCCAGCAAATAGAATCACCTATTACGAGCCTGTTTCAAAATCTATCCTGCCTCATAGGTGCAGACTGGGATCAAATTTAAAACTTAACAAAGTACAAGGAAATAGTCAAAATCTTTCATAGCCTACTCCGTCTGTTAAAATGGTATTTTTTTTCAAGAAGCAGGAAATCTGTGATACAATGTGTGCTCTAACCAAAACACACACATTCACAAAACCAAACAAACACAAAGCAGGAATTTTATGTCTATTTTGCTACAAATATTGGCTATCAGCATATAGAATAATTTTCTATGGTTAATTCAATCCATATTAGCATATATACATTAACCTGCTGGGTCAGAGAAGATGAAGGACTTATGATCCTTTGATTTCAGGACACTTGCAATCTAGTAGAAAAAATAAGAGCAAGACAGTGCTCTAGAAAAAGTATATTAAGGGCCATGGGAGAGGCACACAGTGCATTTGTGGCTCCCACGGGCTGAGGGATCGCAGTGGACCCAACATAGGGAGCTTCGTGAGGGGAGAGGGATGATATCTCTGACTTGAAGTCACAGCACTCCACAGTGTGTCTTGTGGTAGAATGGTGGGTGCACATTTGGGAATGGCAGGTGGACAAGTGTAGCTCAAGCACAGGGTACACTGAGGACGAAAGACAGATGAGTGGATGGATCCTGGGGAGACTGAGTGATAACTAAGGGCCAGACAGTTAGTCCCCTGGCTATGGAAAAGTGTGCACTTAATTCTGTAGGAAATGTAAAGCCTTTAGAAATCTCTGGACAGGAAAGAGATACACCTAAGGAAGATCATTTGGAAGCAGTGTTCCAAATGGACTAGAGTGGGTCAGATTTGAATATCATTGTGATAGTCCAAATAAGAGAGCCTGGAAAGTGAAGATGGCAGAAGAAATGGAATAAGGTGCAGGTCACCTGAAAAGTGCAGGCAAGTTCTCTAGGGTTTGAGCAGTGACCAGGTGTGGATGGGGTAGAAGGGTGGTCAAATATGGTGCCAGGCTCCTGAGCTTTGCAGGATTGGAACAGGATCTGCCAAAGCTTGGTTGAGAAAGCAAATTGTTGCATTGTTTGGGATATTTTTTAATTCAAGGCACAAATTTGTTTTCTGGGTATAAATTTTTGGACACACGTCTAAAATATTAAGATTGGAATTAGGGAGTGTTTGAGTCATCTTTGTAGATGTTCTAGGTTTACAAGAGAGCGTAAAGAGATAGAAGGAAATGCTTAGGGCATGATTGCACCATTTTTCCATGGTTAAAAAGGGTCATAAAAAAGTGGTCAGAGAAGTGGAAATATGGGGTGACAGGGGAAGAAATGTCAGAAGAACAAATCCTGGCATCTAATGTGAGAAGACTTGGGCAAAGCTCTGGGAGGTTGGAATTAGGGGGTCCTCATTGATCTTACAAGAAAAACTCTAGCATTGCTCTTATCATTATCCAGAACTGAGGAGTAGGTGGAAGAGGAATAAATGAAATTGTCATGGATTGACAATTTTTCTAAGATGCTTGATAATGATAGGGGGAAAAAAGAGGATTTAATCACTGTAAGGAATATCCAGGTGAAGAAATGGTTCATTTACTTATTCTTTGACATACGGACTTTTAATACAATGCCTCATATATTCCGGGCATCCTGTCTGACACTGGGAACACAACTGGGGATAGGACAAAGAAGATCTCATCTTTCTTGGATCTTAAATGGTCTGATAAGCAGATAAAGAGAAGGAACAGGTGAGGAAGCAGGCAGAGTAACTAGGGAGTCACATTCACTGACGTGGTCAGAGGTGAAGTGGTGAAATATGAGCTGATTACACCAATAATATGTCGTCATGCAGGGGGAGGAGAGGGGTGCATTTAAAGAAGAGGAAACATGCAGGGCCAGCAGCTGGGAGTTGTTATGGACCATGAAGGCATCCAGGGATCCTGGAGTAGGGAACAGGGGATTCTGCTGTGACCTGGGGCTGCAGACAGGTCCTCAAGGGCCAGAGGCCATGGTAATGACTCCAGATTTTAGTCTAAGAAAAGCAGGAAGGCATTAGGAGGATTTAGGTGGGAAAGAGGTGTGATTCCAGCTGCTGAGCAGGGGTACCAGTGGAAGCTGGGAATCCAGTTTGGAGGAAATCTCAGAATCCTGGTAAGAGACTGTCTTAGTTTGCTTGAGCTGCTATAACAAATACTACACAAAGGTTTGGATTAAATAACAGGGATTTACTGACTTATAAATTTGAGACTAGTAAATCCCATCCCAAGGCGGTCCTGTGAAAAATGGCTGGATCATGGTGGCATGGCTCTTTTGACCAGTAAGTGGACATGCATTTTGTTCCTTGGGTCCTTGAATGGTCTGCCTAACTGTCCCTGCCGTGCATACCAAGAGCTGGGACTGTCTCTTGCCCAGAGGTTGACTTTGTTATGTCAATGAGCATTCAGGGAACACATCAGTCTGTATTTGCAGACAACTGCCTGTCTCTCTCTTGGGCTGAAAGTCATCAGGTGTACTGTCAGCTTGCTCTGAGCTCACTGAGCCTGGAGGCCCCTGCAAGAAAGCAGGAACTCTGTTCAGGGACTCCTCCTCTGCAGGAAGGCCCCGTGGAGATGCAAGGTGTGTGCAGCTCCGTGAGGAGGGGGCTACAAGGTAATTCTTACAGAATCTGTGAAGTTTGAGATACTCTGCTTAGCTCTAATGAGTGAAAAGCATTTCCAACTCTGACCCAGGTGCCAGATCCTCATTGGCATTCACTAGGGCAATGCCTCAGAAGGCTGGGGAGGAAGGCAGAGCTATCTCATGACCACATCCTGACTTCCACAGTCATGAAACTAGCCCCTGATGCCATCCCCTGTGTCCCAGTGTCCTCTCTCAAGGGGTCCCAAACCCATGGTGGCCAGGAGGGCTTGAGAAGGAATCTGCCATAACCCACCACCCTTCCTGGAGTCTGTCCGTGTGGGAGACATGCGAGGGTGTAGGTACAAACGGTCTTGGAGAACGTGGGCTCTGCGAGCAACCTTCCCCCTCAGACCTGCTGGGAGGCTGGACTTGGCATCGTGCCATTGCTCTAGCCACTCGTGGCTTTTGAAACTTCAACTTGTTTTATTCTTCTGGAGTTAAACTTTACAGAAAGAAATCATCCCTCTCCCACCCCCCAGAATAGTTCACAGGCGATGGGAAGGACTTTGAAAGCCACGACCTCTCGGAAGAGGGTCTCCATGTCCTGCCCTCCACCCTGGGTCCTTTGACTTTGACCTCTCCCAGAGGCACCATGAGGAGACACAAGGGAACCTGCAGTGACTCCGAGGACAATTTGTGGATTTAGGTTCCAGTGCAAAAGCATGATCCACTTGGTACCTCTCGGTCCTCATCCTCTAAAAACACACACCACTTAGTAACACTGACATAAAGAGGCTCCTGGCGGCGGGTGAGCAGAGCAAGTGTAGCTGCTTTAAAAACAAAAATGAGCTGCCAGAGAAATGAAAAATGAGTGCAATGGAAAGAAACCTTGAAAAGCTCACAGTCTGGGAGAAGGTGGACACATTATCCCCCCTGGAAAGCCTACGGTTTCAAAGAGAGGATTTAAAGTAAAAGTCACTTCCCATTTCCTGCTGAATGGGTTTATTTTGGTTTTTTCTTTCTCCTGGTGTTTTATCTCCTGCATCTTAGAGTCAGAGAAGTGCTCTCCTCTGTAGAATCCCTCACTTAATCAAGTAAAGGTAAGTGGAATTAGAGCAGAGCCCAGGGGGCGTTTACCAATTGCCTTTGCAAGTCAGCTAATTAGGTGATTAAGTCATAAAAGGGATATGCGCATCTGAAAGGCTTTGGTTCAACTGCTCAGGAGGGGGATAAAGACCAAATCCTTACTTTCTTCTACCAGTCTCCCTTCATACTGAAAAGGGGATTGATCCGTTTAACTCTGCTCAGCCTTTTCTTTTTCTGGTTTTCCTTTTCTTTCTTTCTTTCTGTCTTTCCTTCCTTCCTTCCTTCCTTCCTTCCTTCCTTCCTTCCTTCCTTCCTTCCTTTCTTTTTTCAGTAGAAAAGGAGAAACTGAAACAGGAGAGCCTTTCAGGAAGAGTCTTTGAGCCGCGTAAAATAACAGCTCCTCTTTCTGGGGCACACCTTGCAGAGAGCACTTTCTCAGTAGCCAGAGGCTTGAAAGAATGAAACCTTGGCCCTGGGCAGGCAGTGGAGATTAGGATTTAGGGATTCCCCTACAGCTCATTAGCCTGATTTGTAATCCGATGCCTTTTGAAGCAGCTCCTCTTATGCACAGCTTTTGTCTTTACTAAGTGAAGAGATGGCATTTTAGGGAGTGTTTTCTCCCTGGGGACCCCCGGGGCATCTCATAGAGGCAGGTGCTCAGCCCTTGCACAAAGAGACACTTCCTGGTGCTTATCTCTCTGACACCACAAATCCAATTAACTCTTCGTCTTTGGAGGTAGAACCTCTGTCATAGGAAGAAAAAGAGAAAGGAAAGAAAAGAATGCGAGTGTCCTTTTTAGAAATAAATTACATTATGAGAATGAAAACACTAAACATGTCAGCAAATCATGCCTCCCCAGAATTTGAAAGTTCATTGATCTTAACAAGATCACAATGTCTAGCATTTAAATATTGATGAATGAACTTGCTGTCCGTGAAAAGTGAAATGACTTATGCCAAGCAGTATGCAAATAACTGCTGGAAGGTTGCCTGGCACAGGTCAGGCAGTGGCCTGCGGTGCTGGCTGGAGCCCCTCACCCAGCCCTTCCCTATCCCGCCTTCCTTAGTAGGGGCTGCGGGCGGGTGCTGCCTTTGCCACATATTAAGGCTCCTCTCAAGTCCAGCCGAAGCCCAGACGAACCCGTTGTCCATCCCTTGGATGCGCTCTGTCCCGTTTTGTCCCAACTAATGGCAAAGAAGTTTCTAAAGGCTACTCACGACACCAGGCAGGACCAAAAGACAGAGTGGGGAAGCCTTCCACAGGGCAGCAGCTCAGAGCTGGCTGTGGGAACCACTTCCTACAGGTTGTAGACATAAATCCAGAAACAAGCATCTGTCTCGCGAGTAGAGTCATTTCTTTATGCAAATGACTGTTCAGTTAAACATTGTTCCCCATATTTACGGACCATTCCCAGAGCCTCACCTGGGCTGGATGTCATCACCACTCCACTATCAGGACATTCAGCATTGATGCATGATGCTCGAGCACACAGGGTTGTTCACCCCCAAAACTTCATAAATCTCAGGTACACAGGTGGACCACATACACAATCTTTGGACATAAGCATGGCCCTTTCAGACCCACAAGCCCTCCAAAGATTAGTCTTTACCCCGTGACACCCCTCAGTGCCTTTGCCAATTTCACAGTCTGAGCTAACCTACCTTGAGGAATCAATAATATTAGATGCTGCCTAGTAGCGGCAACAACTAAAGTTTACTCTGTTGCTACGTGGTTTAATTACACCAATTAATCCTGCCCTTTGACGGGGGAAATGTTGAGAAGTTTGGGGAGGAAAAAAATAATCTCTGCATGCTACAGAGAAGGAAATGAGTGAGGAAAAGGAGCTCCATTGCTTCTAGAAGCATGTTCCCCAAGTAATGAGAATGGATCATATTTCGGATGAGATGCTATGCAGGCGGTGCCCACCCAGCCCCAGCCTCAGTGGTTTTCCCCATTATGGTCTGAGGCTACTTGGGTCCTTGACAAAAAGATGCTCAAAATAACTTCTTCCTCAACTTTCCTTTACTCTTCTTCCTCCCCCCGCCCCCGCCCCCTCATGTGGCTTTCTCTGTCTCTCTTGACTTAACCAATCAAAGCACAGTCAAGTCAAGTAGCATAGTTTGGCCTCGTGGATGCTGAGACTATTTCCGTGATTTCAGCCATCGCATATGTAGTGCGGACAGCACAGGCTGGCTCTCCCTGCTTGTGCTAAGCCTTTTCTCCTCTCCTCTCCACTCATGCTGGAATCCTCTTTCTTCATTTCTTTTATCTGTGCTTGCTAGGACAGGGTGCCTGGTTACTGGTTGTCATTTGCTAGTCTGAGTTGTAAAGGCTTAGAATCGTTGAATTCATTACTTTATTTTAATAATTAAGAGAGTTCCTCAAACATTTGCTCAACAAATAATGTAAAGAGCCTCTCACGATGCAGCCATGAAGTTGGGTCCTAGAGATTAGAGGCTTTGTCCACCCTCGGGCCTCAGCGAAGGGCACAAGAGAGGAGCTGATGAGGAGATGGGGGACAAAGCTTACCACAGGTTTTCATGGTTCCAGACAAAGGGTACACCAAGGTATCACTGCAATGAATTGGGCAACATTGGTTTTCTGCTATAGGACTTGATAGGGTAGGTTTTCCAGATTCACCTCAACTCTTTCTATTTATATATGAAATCCAAAAAAAAAGAGAACAAAGATAAGACTAGATAATAAGGAGCACCATTGTGCTCTTTTTTATTTCCAACCATCCAACCCTTATTTGTGGATGATAAGGGATGAAAGCCCTTATCACCCACAAATAAACTAGCTCTTATATGTCTTCCTTTTTTCTGATCACTAGATTGAAATCTACATATACTACTGAATTTATTCATTAAGTCCCTTTCAACCTTCAAACGGACTTCTAACTCAATTATCTCTAAGTAGAATGTTCAGGTACAATCCAAGATAGGATTTTAAATCTCACACACACTGAGGCATGCACACACACACACATGGATGCATTCTCCCCCTGTCCTAAGTACCAAGTATGGCAAATACCACCTGTCTAATCCAAAGCTGATGTCGAATGATCCCTTTAATGAACAAGTATTAACCATGATTTCAAATTCTTCAATGGGCACCAAATGTCCTTGATTCCCAGATGCCTGAACCAGTATTGTCACGAACAACCCCCAGGTTCTTTTTCATAGAAAATGTTTAAGGTAAAGGAGAGTAAGCTGGTCCCCACCACTTTGCTGCCAGGTTGGCAGGAGGGTAAATCTCCCGCCACCCAGCCAGGCATCATTAAAACATCGATCGGCAGACCCAAAATATTTATGTACCTCTTCTGTTAGCTCCATGTGTTTCTGGTGGGTGTTTAGATGACCTCTAGGTATAACCTTCAGAACAGGATTCCATTACCTCTTCAATGGCCTCTCTTAGGGCACCAGAACACCTCTGACTGGATGGTGGAGCCAGGACCTCACAAGTCCAGCCCAGGAGACCCCTAGGGGAGCAGGTACAAGCCTCACTGCATTATTATTACCACGTATTTGTAGGAGGTACCAGTGATTGAACTTGGGACCTCGTACATGTGAAGCACATGCTCAGCCACTGAGCTACACCTGCTCCACTATTGTTTATGCTGTGTTACTCAGGAGTGCAGAATCTCCAACAGCTTTAGCCGATTCACTCTCTCGCATCCTACTCCATCACCAGTGGGCCCCCTTACCTAACCTCCATTTTGCTAACAAGGCACTAACGTCCTACGGAAAGTCCATTCTCACTTTCGTTATGGTAAGCAGTCCAGCCTCTGCCCCCTGAGGTGGGGCTTCCTCCCAGAGCAGCTGACCCACCCTGGACGGACTCCTGCCCAGGATAAAGGCCCGTTCTGCAGGCTGCCCCAGGCACATAACAGACGCTGCAAGATATTAAAGTAAGTTACAGATATCTTCACATTCTCCCTAAAACCTACCATGTCAGGACAAAAGGAACTACTGTATTAAGTGTATGCAGACGTATACAACCCCAGAGTTTACTCAATGGAAGTAGCAAGTGATGGAAAAGGAATCGGCAGATTCTGAATTAAAATAGCACCCTTGGTCCTGCCCGGTCTCCCTAAGTTAGCAGAGAGGACACAGGGCAGTGACAGTGTCACCAGCCTCCCTGAGAAGAAAGCTGGTTTTCCTTCCCCCGTGCACCATGTGAGTGAGGGGCCTCTGCTTTCTTGCCACCTCTGCAAACAATATGATGTTTGTCTTCAGGAGATGCATTTCTCAGTTGGCCCTGAGAGCAGGTGCCAGGGGATGTCACTCCCACAGGTGAGAGGATTGAACCTTCTCCTGAGCCTGGGGCCGTTTCTCTTCTACCCCAGGGATCTGGGGGTACAGAATAGTGCCTGTGTCACCTGCAGGGCTCCCAAGCCTCAGAGGGGGCCCTAAGGCAGGCAGGGCTGGGCTTAGAACAAGACAAAGGCTAAGTGATCTAGAAGGCAAGCTTTGCTTTTTCTCTATCATATTTTTTCTGAAATTGCTCAAATCCCATGTGCATTTCCCATCTTGTATGTTAGATGGTAGGAAGCAGAAGAGTGGCAAGTGGAAGGAGCTTGATTAAAATTTCCTCCCAGCTTCTGTGCAGAAGGGTGCTCTGTCTCCATGGGGACTCTCTGCCTTGGAGGGGTGACTTTTCTTTTTAAGAAGGACAAGCCTGGAGTTGCTACTGGGGCAGAGGCAAGGCAGAGGGGGTGTCAGCTGAAGCCACTGGGCTGTGAGGAGTCAACCAGCTCCCACAAGTCCCCTCAAATCCTCCCAATGGAATGAATCTGAAGTGCTGAGTGAACTCTCAGCTGAAAGACAGGTGGGCACTCAAACTCTCAGAAGGGCAGAGGCTTCATCACTCCCTGGCCTTCCCTGCAGGGTCCCACCAGGAACTGTCTCTGCTCCAATTTCCTTGCTTCCATTATTGTGTGAATCTGTTCCTTTTCTCAAATTCTTTGGCAAGAAAGTAGGATGGGCCCACCTTGATGCAGGTGCCTCTGAACTTGAGTCAATCAGCTCTTGCAGAGGCCATTAGTAGGAATCAGGATAGGTCCTCAGGGGGGTATCTACATGGACAGCACTTCCTCACCTCACCTTTGGGCTGGTGACTAAGCATGTGGGCTTATAAGACCATTTGTCTCTATATTAATACATCGAAGTTCCAGCTTGCAGAAAATACCCCAAAATTCACAACCAAACTATTAGAACTAATAGACAATTTGCAAAATGGTGGAATGCAAGATTAATACACAAAAATCAATAGCATTTCCACACACTATTAATGAGCAAATTGAGAAGGAAGTCAGAAAAAAAAAATCCATTTACGGTAGCAACTAAAAGAATCAAATATTTAGGAATAAACTTAACTACGGACATAAAGGCCCCATATTCAGAAAACTACAAAATATTGTTAAGAAACCAAAGAAGACCTAAATAAATGGAAGGACATTCCATGTTCATGGATTGGAAGACTAAATATCATTAAGATGTCAATTTGACCCAAACTGATATACAGATTTAAGACACCTCCAATAAAAATTGGAAAAGTCAATTAGCAAATTTATCTGGAAGTGTAAGAGCCCCCAAATAGTCAAAAAATATCTTTTTAAAAGAAGAATAAAGTTGGAGGACTCTCACTTCCTGACTTTAAAGCATATTACATAGCTATAGTGGTAAAAATAGCATGACAATGGCATAAAGATAGACAGGTTGACCAATGATATTGAACTGAGAGTTTGGAAATAGACCCTCACATCTATGGTCAGGTGATTTTTGACAAGGCTGTCAAACCCACCCACCTGGGTCAGAACAGTCTATTCAACAAATGGTGCTGGGAAAACTGGATATCCATATCTAAAAGAAAGAAAGAGATCCCCTACATTACATGTTATACAAAAATTAACTCAAAATGGATCAAGGACCTACATATAAAACCTAGAACCATAAAACTCCTAGAAGAATTGAATTGAAATGTTTAAAGCATGCCATAGTCTTTGTAAACAGCAGTGCTAGTGTATGGGTATGACAGAGGTTGAAAGGGAAAGCCTAAGGTCATGTATATTACCGGAAGGAAAGGTAAAACTGTTAACATGGAACCATATAAAGTAGCAAAACCTCATGTATATAACCTCATGTAAACATGAATATGGGGGATATTGCATATATAAGACTATTTTTACAAAATATAAATAAAAATATATTAGAGAGATTGAAAAACAGAAGAGCAGCTATGTACAGCAGGCAAGTCACAGAGAGATTGAGAGGTGATGAGTTTTGTTTGTTTGTTGTTTATTATTATTATTGGAATAACAAAAGTGCTCTCATGATTAGGGTGATGAATGCACAAATATGTGCTTACATTGAATTCCATCGATTGTACTTTTTGGGTGGATTTATGCTTTATTAATATGTAACAATAAAATTGATTTGTTAAAAAAAAAAAA
>JAQZBX010023468.1:0-30814 GCA_029593785.1 Cabassous unicinctus | reverse complement strand
TTTCCGTGTCTGCTTATCTCTCCCTTGCTGTGAGGTCCCGCTGCATCAGCCCACCGCGCCGCACGGGCCAGCCTGCCCTCACAAGGAGGCCCCGGGAAGCGAACCCGGGGCCTCCCACATGGTAAACGGGGGCTCTATCGATTGAGCCACACCCGCTTCCTGCTGTGGGGTCTTGCTGCATCAGCCCACCGAGCCGTGCGGGCCAGCCTGCCCTCACAAGGAGGCCCCAGGAAGCGAATCCGGGGCCTCCCATATGGTAAATGGGAGCTCTATCGACCGAGCCACACCCGCTTCCTGTCTCCTATTGATTCTGTTTCCTGAGAGAACCCTGACTAATACACCAGTGAAACTATCCGGGCTTTCTTTTCAAGAAAGTTTTAAATTATTAATTCAAGTTTTAAACAGATGTAGGGCTATCAAGATTATCTATTTTTCCTTGAATGAGTTTTGGTAGTTTGTATTTTTCAAGGTATTGGCCTGTTTCACCTACATTATCAAGTTTGTGAGTAAGAGTTGTCCATAGTGTTCCTTAAATTCCTTTTAATGTCCCTGTCAGTATTGATGACCCCTCCTTAATTTCTGATATTGTTAATTTGTTTCTCTCTCTCTGTCTCTCGTTTTTCTTGGTTAGCCTAACTAGAGACTTCTTACTCTTATTGAGCTTGTCCAAGAAACAGTTTCAGGTTTCATTGGTTATCTCTATTTTTTCCTGTTTTCAATTCATTTATTTCTGTTCTAATCTTTAGTACATTCTTTCTTCCGTTTTCTTTAGGTTTATATTGTTATTTTTTAGTTTGCATGGTAGAAGGTTAGGTTATTGATTTTAGAGGTTTCTTCTTTCTAAAATATGCCATAAATTTCTCCAAAAAGCACTGATTAGACGCATGCCATGAATTTTAATGTTTTTTCATTTTCATGTAGTTCATATTATTTTCTTATTTTCTTGAGACTTACTTGACTCATGGGTTATTTAAAATTGTGTTGTTAATTTGCAAATATTTGGAGATTTTCCAGCTATATTTCTGTTATTTATATCAAGTTTAATTCCACTGTGATCTGAGAACATACTTGGTATATTTTCTATACTTTTACATTTGTTACAGTGTCTTATGGCCCAAAATGTGGGCTACCTTAGTGATTGTTCCATGTCAGCTTGAGAAGAACATGTATCCTGTTGTTGGACAGAGTAACCTATAAATGTCAATTAGATCAAGTTCATTGATAGTGCTGTTCAGATCATCTATATCCTTACTGATTTTCTGCCTCCTTGATCTATTAGTTACTGACAGAGGAGTATTGAAGTCTCCAACTGTAATAGTGTATTTGTCTACTTTTCCTTGAAATTCTACCAGGTTTTTGACTCATGTATTTTAATGCTCTGTTGTTAGGTGCATACAGCTTTAAGATTGTTATAGGTTCTTGTAAAACTGACCCCTTTATTATTATGCAATACCTATCTTTATCCCTGGTACTCTTCATTGTTCTGCAGTCTGCTTTTCGTTATGTAGAAAAATGGTTTTCTTATAGACAAATATAGAGTTGGGTCTTTTTATTTTATTGACTCTGATAATCTGTTTTTTAATTTGTATGGTTAGACTTTTCAATATTAAAGTAATTATTGAGATAGTTGAATTAAAATCTATTATATTTGTAAATGTTTCTATCCATGACATTTGCTCTTTGTTTCACTCTCCCTGCCTTCTTCTGACTACTCTGACTTTAGGTGAACATTTTATATGATTCTTTTTTTTCTCTCTCTCTGAGTATATCATTTATGCATCTTTTAAAAATTTTTAGTGATTGTCCTACATTTTACAATTTACATTTTAAAATAATCTAAGATCATCTTCAAATCACACTATACCATTTCACATAACGCAAGAACCCTTATGGCAGAATATTCCTAAATCATCTCATTAGGCTATTGTGATATTCCTGTCATTCATTTCACTTATCTATATGTAATAATCACCTAATATATCATCACTATTATTGGTTTAACAAAGAGTTAACTTTTAGATCAATTAAGATAAGGAAAAGTATTTTATTTTGCCTTTCTTTATTCCCTCTTTGATGCCTTCTTTCTTTCAATATAGCCTAGGTTTTGACATATTCTCATTCTTCTTCTACCTGAAAAATTCATTTGGCATTTCTTGAAGGGCAAAATAAATTATCCAAGTTTTTGTTTGTCTAAGAAAGTCTGTTTCTCCAATTTTGAAGTATAATTGTGCTGTCTATAGAATTCTAAGTTGTTTTTTTTTTTCCTTTCAACACTTTAAAGATTTCATTCCACTCTCCTCTTGTTTTGGATGAGAAATCTGCTGTAATTCTTATCCATGCCCCTCTATATAGGTTAAGTGTTTGCTTTCTTCTATGGCTTTCTTCAAGATATTCTTTTTTTGTATGGTTTTCTGCAGTTGAGTATGCCTAGAGGGGTTTGTGTATGTGTTTTTTAATTTCTATTTCAGCATTTATCCTGCTTAGTGTTCTGTTTCTTTGATCTATGGTTTGGTGCCTGCATTAATTTTGGAAAGTTTCCAACCATAACTTCAAATATTCCTACTGCTCCATTCTTTAACTCTTCTTGTTTTCCAATTATATGTGCTTCACTTTTCTATATTTTCCCACAGTTCTTGGATGATCTGTTCTGGGTTTTGGTGTGTGTGTGTGTGTATGTGTGTGTGTTTCATTTCTTTTTCTTGCATTTCATCCTTGGAATTTCTATTGGCCTATCTTCAAGGTCACTGATTCTTTCACTGGCAATGTCAAGTCTACTAATAAACTTCTTAAAGGCATTACTAATTTCTGTTACTGTGATTTTGATTTCTAGCATTTCCTTTTGAGTCTTTCTTAGAGTTTCTATCCCTTTACATTATACATCTATCTGTTCTTGCATGCTGTCTACTTTATCCATTAGAGCCCTTTAGCATATTAATCATAGTTAGTTTAAATTCCCTGTATGATTGTACTAACAGCTGTGTCATAACTGAGTCTGAAAATTAAGATTGCTTTGTCTCTTCAGACTCTACTTTTTCTTGTGTTTTGGCATACCTTGTAATATTTTGTTGAAAGCCAGACATGTTGTGTTCTGTAATAGGAACTGAGGTAAATGGGCTCTACTATGAGGATTTATGTTAATCTGGTCTGAAATTGGACTTGTTTAATGTTAGTTGTAGTTATGTGTATAAGAGGCTTCAACTTCCTCTAGTGTCCCTGGTTTTGTCTCCCCTCTTGGTTTTGGGACTTTTCTTTGTATTGCTCCTGAGAGATAGTCTGTATTTTTCGCTCTTTTGGAGGCTTGTTGGTGTGGTGGTAGGGTGTGGGTGAACAGAGGCATTCTATAATCTTCTGATTAAGTCTTGGTCTTTTAGTGGGACTTCACAAGTGTTCCTGTCTCTCCTCCAGGGATATATGTTTCCCATTGTCACCTACATCCTTCCCTGTTGGATGGAAATGCTGCAGCATTTCCAATCTATGTCCTTGATGCCCTATTCCATATTGATTTTTTTCTTTAGGTGAGAAAACAGAAGGGGGTAATGCAACTTTGGACTAAAGTAGACTTACTATTATTCTTGTAAAGGCAGTGGTCACCAGAGCTTCAGAGGGAAGGGAGACAGAAGAATGAGTGTAAACATGGGACATTTTTGGGACATTGGAATTGTTCTGCATTACATTGCAAAGACAGATATAGGCCATTATACATTTTGTCAAAATCTGTAAAATTGTGTGGTGCAAAGTATAAACTATAATGTAAACGATAGTCCACAGTTAGTAGCAATGCTTCATTATGTTTTCACCAATTGTAACAAATTTGTACCACACTAATGAAGGATGTTGTTAATGGGGAAAAGTGTGGGAGGGGGAGATGGTGGGGTATATGGGAATCCCCTATATTTTCAATGTAACATTTATGTAATCTAAAGCTTCTTTAAAAATAAAATAAAAAATAAAAATAAATAAACATAAGGTGGTAATAATAGGGTGGTATATGAGGAAGAATACACCTAATGTAAAATATGGATAAGAGATAGAACTATTTTAATAACATTTCAATTGTATTGGTTGGTGTATGGAAATCTTGTATTTTATGCAAGGTTGTTTTGTAAACTCACTTCTCTAATTTAAAAAAATCTATATAGATGGCAAAAAAACCCACAAAAACCAAATCCAGGGAAGGTCCAGTCTGGGAGGCTCGGCAGATGTACAACATCAAGTTAATGCCCAGCATGGACAGCCAAGGCTACCACTAACTGAGGAACACATAGTTGGAGAAACCTGCTGAAAACTGCATTTCAGACTAGGAGATGGGTCTAAGGGAAAAGAGCTGAGACAGGGCCATAGGCCAAGATCACAGCAGGTCCAAGGTCTGGCATGCTAATCCAAGGTGACTTGGGGGAAGCCTAAAATGCAGGGGAATGGTTCCAGCAGAAGTCCTACCAGGCGGACACCAGCCTCTAGGATCCCTTGCACAAGCTCTGGGATTCCAAGTTCTAAAAGCAGTGCCAGGTAGTGTGGGACTCAGCCACAAGCTTACAAACCAGTCATGTGTCCAATAGTTATAGTCAGACTTGGGGTGAACCTCACTCCTCTTTGAGCCACAGAGCTGGACCTGGTGGTTATGGGGTCTCCAAAAAGCCTCCTGTGGTTGAGCCAATAGGACATGACCACAGAGGTCAGGGCAGAGCCTTAGGTCACAGGTAAGACAAGAGTGGAGTGGTCATTGTAAGGAATAAGCCTGACAAGCTGGCCTCATCTGCCCTGGGACTTCACAGAGAAGATCATGGCTCCCCAGAATGTCACTGGATTTTCTTAAAGTCCTACTTTCTGTACCATGATCTGAGGGTTTCCAGACATGTAGCTTCCAATATATTCAGGAGGGAAGGAAAACTGGCCGAGTGATCCTAATTGGAAAGTTGGGACCACAAACACTCCCCAGGGTCAAGATTACTGACTCATGTTCCCACATGCCATCTTTTCCTTGGTTTGAGGGAACTGCCTTTGGCCAGTAGCCCTTAGCTGTGGGTGGGAAAATTGCAATCTCAGGATATATATTACTCAGGACTGTTCATTTATGTACCTTCCCTAACTACAATAAAAAGGCAAAAACCATCTAGAGATCTAGATTTTCCAACCATGGACACACTCCAAACCTCTTGCTTCTTAGGTTCTCCTCTTCTCTCAGGAGAACTGTTGCTTTGCAGTCAAGTGGCAAAAAGGCATGCTGTCAGAGAGGCCTGGGGTAGGGGCTGCCCCCAGCCTATGGTCTGCTCTGTGCCAGGTTGCCAAAAATCCTTCTCTCCATCCTGAATTAACTCACTCTACAGAGGAGATATTTTATAGTTAAAAATCTTCAATCTATGATTCGAGATGGCAATATAATCCCCTAAATTATTTTACTCTCTCTAAAACCCCCATGGAAAATGATTGAACATATGTAAAATTAGTATTGAGTACTGGAAAAAGAGGAAAGGTTGATATCCACAGGAAAGAAATTTCAGGAAATATCTTCGACATACTGAGTAGGTGGATTGGATTGAAGGAAGGGTGAACCAATGTGTGCATATTATGTATGCGTTGGAAACCCCTCCTGGGAAGGAAGTGGAGGGAATCCCTGGCAGAGGCCCCAAAGCTTCTCGTGCTCAAAATGCAGAGCCTTGAGGGCATGAGACTGGGGGACAATTTCAAGAAATGCATCGGGGGTCAGCACTTGGGTGGGGAGGTGCTCTGGTCAGCCCCAGCCTACATTGGCTAAGACAAAAATCACCAACAGAAGACACTGAGAGCAGCGTTATATTTCCTACTGTGTGAGAGCACATCCAGCCGAAGCTTCCTCTTCTTCCCACAGTCCAGTGGGTCTCTAATCAAACACAAACACCCTCAAAGCAGCAGCCTACGCAGGTGAGCCAGCAGTTAAAGGAGAGGGGAAGGGGAGTGGTTGGCGGGGACCAACTTCGCCAGGCGCTCATGAGCTGGTGTCCCCTTAGTTCATGACGTGACTGTCCTTCCTCTACGACCTAAGGTGGCCAGATCGGGGGTAAGAAGACAGAGGCAATGGAAAAGCCATCTTCTGAGGTCCTACAGATTGTGTCTGATGAGGCCACAGAGACTAGGTTTTTGTCTGCCAATTACCAGCTGTGTGACCCTTGGGCCTCAATTTCTCATCTGTAAAATAGGCCTAAAATCAGTACCTACAGCAAGGAACTCTCTTGATCTTATGAAATAATATGCACAAAACATCCTAGCCTGGTGCTTTGGGGATGCCTACTCTACATTATTCTCCTTAGACTTGGTGCTGAGCACTGAGAACTCAGGCAGAGATAGATGTTCACATAGTGTCTGTTGAATTTACTCATTTATTTGTTGTAGCTATCTGAGGCTGCAAAACAAGCCAACCCAAACCTTAGTGGCTTAAAACAACAGATCATTTTTATGTCCCATGGTTTCCTGTGGGTCAGGAGTCTGGGAGTAGCTTGACTACATGGTTCTGCTCGGTCTCTATCGTGAGGTTGCAGTCAGGTGTCGGCCTGGGTTGCAGTCACTCATCTGAAGGCTGGACTGGGGTGGAGGACCCACTTCCAAGGTGGCTCATTCTCACGGTTAGCAAATTGGTGGTGACTATTGGCAGAAGGCCTCATTTCCCTCCTTGTGGGTGTCTCCATGTGGCTTGGGCTTCCTCACATGCTGGTGTCTGGGTTCCAAAGGTGAGTATTCCAAGAAAGAGAGAGTCAGGAAGAAGCTCCAGCTTTTTTATGACTTAGCATCAGAAGTCACATGTCACTAAACTTGTGCCAGGATCCACTGGTTGGAGCAGTCACAAGTCCCTGCCCAGATTGGAGTGGAGGGAACTGGACCCAGGCTCTCAGTAGGAGAGGTCTAAAAACAGTGTAATAAGAGTATGTGGAATGGGATAAATATTTATGAATATATAAATAAGTCTTTGGAACATACTAACTGCCACATTATTGTTATTATTAGGGAATGAGAGAGAAACTCTGCATCATATCTCCTGGCAACAATAACTGGCAGTCAGAAGCTAGTCTTGTCTGTTCCATGTGTGAACAGAGGATGGGCTTTCCTTGCCAAGCTCCTGGTTTGATAGAGATTGCCCAGAATATTTTTAAAAATGAAAAATTTGACTTGGTTAGTGAGATAGCATGAAAAACATAGCACCAAAGAAAAAATCAAGAATTCATCAAATTTACGTTATATTGGAAAATTTTTTGCACTTGAAAAAACAACTTAGGCTTACTAAAGTAAGGACCTGGCTTTTGGGGCTGATATATAGCTTTGAGTAGGGGAGAGGTGGAAGCGCAGACTCCCGGGAATACCTGGAAGGACTCTTTCTCTCAGATTTGTGGCCTCCACTCTGCTCAGTCTCCTGACCCCACTCAACCCCTTGCTCAAAACATGGCCTTAGTTTCTTCTTCCCAGAGAGTATGGAAACCATCACTCAACTTTACACCATCAAATATGCATTTCCACTTGTGACTTCTTTTATCTCTTCTTTCTTCTCTCCCATTAAAATGCAGGAGTGCTCCCTCCTTAACCTTAGCTAGCCTCTAACTGCTCTGGATGCCACCCTACTTCTCCACTTTCAGGACTATTAACATGTTGACTCCCAGCTGCTCCTGTATCTTTGCCATTTTGTGTCTATTGTATCCTTTTCATCAGTTTGTGCATTCCCATCTTAGAAAGCAAACAAAATCAACACCACCGCCGCCACCAGCACAAGCCATCTTCTAAGCACACTGTACCCCCTACCCACACCCCTCCCCTGGCAGCTACTGTCTTAGCTTGTAGCTCCCTTCACAGACAAACTTCACCAAACAACTGTCCTCTCATTGTCCCCATTTCCTTGTGTCTCACATGTTTCTCAGTTCACTTCAATCTGATTTCTGCCCATATAACTTCATGGGAATTACTCCCATGGTCATCAGTCAAACTATAGACACTTTTGGTCTGCACCATGCCTGGTCTTGCTGCATATCACACTCTCTAAGTGGAAGCTGTCTCTTCCCCAGGCTTCTGGAACACCACACTCACGGTTTGCTTCCTACCCAGGATCACTCCCCTCAATCTGATTTCTTGGCTCCTTCCTCCTCTATCTATCCATTAAATGTTAGAGTTTCTCAGGGCTCCTTTTGATAGCCTCTTCTCCTTTTACTCCAAATGATGTCTCTGGGTGCTGCCCTCTCATTTAATTTATTACATTGAGAAGGGAGAGACTAAGGGAAAGAAATGAACCCAAGTGGCTTGGGCCCTGAGTTATTCCCTCTCTTTTGGGCATCTCACCCTATGTACATATTTTTCTCCTCCATCCACTCTGACCCTGACCATCTCTGCCTGCAACTAGCTGAGTGGAGGGTTTGAGGCAGGTAGTAGGAGGGCATATTAGGGACCCTATTATGGGCACAGATGGGTCACACTTTCCATTTAGTTTGAACAATAATTAAACTGATATTTCTAATGCTACTTCTCTGACATCTGTGCCTTATTTTTTTCAATTGGTTCAGAACTTGGAAGGAGAAGAAAGAGGGTATTTTTTATTGTTGTTTTCAAACTTCAACATATGGAACTAAAGCCTTGTTTCCCCACAAGGCTGTAAAGTCCTCAGCGCCCAGCGTAACCCTGACACACACATCAATCAGCAACACTTGTAGCATATTCCAGTTTTCCAAACACTTTTGCACAACCATTGCATTTAAGTATTACAATAATAATAGTCTTCATGAACCCATCCCCTTTAGGGTAGGGATTAAAGGCTTGGAGAGATTACTCAAAGGAAATTCTGAATCACAGGCTTTATAACTTTGCCAGGATATAAAGTCAAGTTTTCCTAAAATTAATCCAGTAATTTTTCTAGGTCACAATGCTGGCATAATGGTTATGTGATTTGGGTATGTGATTGTACCTTTAAGACTTTTTCACAAGGAACATGTATTTAGAAGACTTGTTAGTATGATCAGTAATTTTCAAATTTATCAGTTCCAACTTCCAAAGTGGCAGAGTGAGGAGCCTGAGAAATCCTCTCCCCAAAAAATAAGAGTAAAATTGGGCAAACTTGCCAAAACAAAACTAGACCACTTCAGGACTCTGAAAATTGACCAAAGACATTCAGCAAATTGCACAGTATTTATTTAAGAGAAACTATTGACCGGCTGGTAAGAAAACTGGGAGTCTGGTGTTTTGAGGGGGGACTGCTCCAATTCCCCTACCCCAAACTCAATCTATGCAGTAGTCCTGCAAGGGGCAAAACTTGACAACCACTAGGTTCCCTTTCAGAGCAGACAGACTTGACTTGGAACAGAGCACAGAAAAAACCCATGCCCAGATGTGTTATTGAAAATAAATAGCAATCTCATTGGCAAACAGGCCAAAGAGGTCGATGCCACAGAGAGCCTGAAGTCGAGGTACTACCCGGGGCTGGTAACAGTGCGGAAGTCTAGCCAGGAATTTAACAGGGACATCCAAGCACTGAGACAATTGTAGTGGGCCTTGGTAAGCTTCCACGTTTCCCTGGCAGTTTGAAGGCTTGTGCACATGTGACAGGAAGGTGTGGGCTGAACTACACTCATGTGTAAATTACATAGTTCTTGAAAATCCATAGATGCTGGTGCTAATCTAGACACTGAGGTTAAAGTAGCGATACAGAAAACATAAGCAACCTCTGCCTTTGTTGAAAAGGACAAAGTGCTCCTTCCAGAAGGAGAGAAGAGGGAAGACAAAACATGTAGCTATTCACTGAAAATAAAAAGTAGTTTTTAAAAATTCTCTGTTGGCAGAGAAGAGGACTCCAGTGATGTGTGCTCTTGGCCCTAAGCAGCTCTTAGGAGAGAGATGGCCTTGGACCATGCAGAGTTTGTTTCTCAATCTGTGGGTCCTCCTCTGCATCTTTAAAGGTGTCTATGGTTCTTCTCTAGGGCAACATTAATCATGTGCTTTTTGGCCCTCTGTATTAGTCAGCGAAAGGGGTGCTGATGCAAAATACCAGAAATCTGTTACCTTTTATGAAAGGGTATTTATTTGGGGTAGAAGCTCACAGTTACCAGGCCATAAAGTGTAAGTTACTTCCCTCACCAAAGTCTGTTGCCATGTGTCGGAGCAAGATGGCTGCCAACGTCTGCAGTTTCAGGCTTCCTCTTACGGCTCCGTGGTCCCTGCTTCTTCCAATATCAGCTGTAGGCTGGGACAAGTCTCGTCTCTTTCCCAGCACTCATTTCTCTCAGCTCAGCTGCTCTGCTCTCTCCACAAAGCCAGCTATAAACTATCAGGCGAATGGCTCGTCTCTCTTCCTTGGGCCTATGCCATGTCTAATGGACCCTTCTCTCTTTCCTCACGTATCTGCTTCTCTGTGTATTTACTTCCCAGGCTCCAGTATTAAAACTCCAACTAACTCCTGTGCCTTGTCGTATTTCCTTGGTGGGCGGGGACTCAACGTCCTACTGACATGGCCCAATCAAAGCCCTAATCATAATTTAATCAAGTAAAAGTGAAACCTCTGACAGACCAGTTCACAAACATAATCCAATATCTATTTTTAGAATTCATAAATAATACCAAACTGCTACACCCTCCCACGAGAGATCTGGAACAGTGGTAAATATCACAGTCTTTGCTGCTCCTTGCCCTTCTATTTCCTGGACTCATTCATTGTGTGGTTATGGGTTCATTTCGCTACCCTCTGACCTCACATCCTGCAGAAACTTCTACGACACTTTCTTCTACTTCCTTATGGTGGGAAGATGGCTCACATCAAAATGAGCTGGTCTCGTACAGACACGAGAAATTCTGCAAAAGCAGTCTGTGCAAGACAGTTGTAGAAAGGAATCTTTAAGCTAAAATCATATCTGGCAGCTGCAAGTGGTTATAGAGTCTTTAATGAATAAACTGGAAGCCATATATGCAATCACCTCAGAAGGGATTGACCAGTTATGATTTGCCATAAATAATGAAGGAATGGAGCTTGGAGTATAAGAATCAGGTTAGCATTAGCAAAAGAAGGGTGAGAGCAATGAATTATTCATGAATTGGACATTTTGTTCATTTATAGTATCCCTTTTTCAAATAAAATTATCCCAGTTTCCCTGTTTATTTAAAGGAGCTTTTTCTCAGAAGTTAACAAATCTTTTTTTGGTAGGTACATCAACGTGCCCATAGCTCAGACCTTCTTTTCCAGTCTGTTGCCTAGAAGGTCGTAGTAGTGATTTTCGACAAGTTTTATAATTTTGCAGGTCTGACTGGACATTCTCCCTCTTCAGATGATAAGCCTACCTCGCTCCGTCACAGGTAGCATAGAGGTTTCTGGCTTGGTTTTGCTTCTGTTTTCCCCGGGATGACGTCTCCGTGGTAATATTGGCTAGCCTGTGCTGAGCAGAAGCGGTGTGAGCTCTGACCTTCCGCGTGCTGGGCTCTGGCCTAAACGCCTTGCCTGGTATCTTAGGTTCCTGGGGCTGCTGCAGCCAAGAGCCACGCTGGGTGGAGTGAAACAGCAGACGTTTGTCTTCTCACAGCTCTAGACCTGGAAGTCCAAATCCAAGGTGCTGGCCGCGCCCCCCCGATGACTCTAGGAAAGAATCTGTTCCACGCTCCTCTCCTGGCTTCTGCTGGCTTCTGGCCATCCTTGGCATTCCTTGGCTTGTAGACGGATCTGCCTCTGTCTTCACGTGACTTTCTCTCTCCCTGTGTCTATCTGGGTCCAATTCTCTTCTTAAAAGGACCTCAATCCTATTAAATTAGGGTCACCCTAGTCCATGCCTGATCTTAACTAACCACATCTTCAAACATCCTGTTTCCAAACAGGGCCACGTTCACAAGACCAGGGATTAGGACTTGAGCATAGCTTTATTTGGGGACTGGGGTCACAGTCTAACCCACAACACAGTTTAATCAATCCAATGGGGTAGGATTTTTTTTTTAGGAGGTACAGGGGATTGAACCTAGGACTTTGTACATGCGAAGCAGGCACTCAACCACTGAGCTATATCTGCTCCTGGAGTAGGACTTTTGTTAACCCCATTTCACAGATGAGACTGGGGCACAGAGAGGCTGAAGCATGGCCGAGCTGGGACTGGTTGGCTCCAGAGCCCATGCTCTTAGTCTCCATGCTGAATGCTCTTTGGACACCACCGTGGGCCAGCAACTTGCTGGCTCCAGGGTACAAAGAGTGCAGACACAGCTGCGAGGAGCTTGCAGACTTGTGGCTTACCCATCCAAGTATTTGGCTTAAATGTGGTTTGGTAGATGAGTCTTCTAGTTGTATGATCCATGAAGGAAAATGAGAACCAGGTCCAAGGGTAGGAGCCTCCATTGCCATATGGCCACATTCCACCCCAAGTGGCCTTTCCAGAGGTGAGCGAACACCTTAATCTCCTGAGGTTTTGTCAGAGGCTCCTTACCCTGGATTCGTCTGACTCAGAGCCTTGGTCCTTTTTACCCAGTTGCAGCTTATTTTGTTTCTAGAAAAAGAACTTTTAGGAAGGAAAAAAAAGAATCTCACTGTTTTTGCTCTAAGGATCTCTTCTTTGAGGTCCCCCAGGAGACAGAAGAAGACCTGGAAAGCTATGGCAGTGTCTTCCACTCAGGGTATTAAATTACATTAAAAAGATCTCATGATCAGAGTGCCAAATTAGGAGGAAATATAAATTGTGCTTTGTTTCTTTCTACTCTAATCTTTACATCTAATGGGAGTCTTTATTTAATTGAGAACTTTTATAGACTTCATTCCAATTCTTCTGTTTTAGGTTGGATGGTTAAAACTTTTTTCTCTGTGATTAGTTTCTATGACCAGTTTGGATTAGGTTTTTGTCTTCATTTCAGTATTATTCAATCCAAGTTGTACTGCATTTTATTTTATTATTTATAGGCACTAGTATTCTCAATATTTTCAATTTCAGCCAGCAGTTTCTCTGTTACCAGTTTCTTACTTAGCTTTGTGATGGCATCAATGATGGCTGGGAGCCAGGCTGTCCCCTGGTAGAGCAAAGCCTCTCTGTGCAATATTTGATCAATTCTCACAGAGCAGCCATGTGCTTGGTGTGTCCCAGCTTCTAAACCAACTACATTATTTTAAATTAGAAGAAAAGGCATTTCTATTTTTCAAGAAGCCATTCCTGAAGGAGTTTTATGCCGTTGCCAGTGGGAGTATGACCTTCCTGGAAATCCCACCATGGACCCACACTGGTGGCAGAGGCCTTTGTCATCTGGGACATTCTAGAAGCAAGGAGATTAACATGGCCAGGACAGCTTTTTGTTTGTTTGTTTGCTCGTTTGTTTTTAAGGCGGTATCAGGGATTGAACCCAGGACCTTGTACATGGGAAGCAGACGCTCAACCACTGAGCTACATCCACTCCCTTGGCTAAGACAGCTTTAACATCCAGGAATTTGAGCTCTCCTCAAGTCATCATCATACCCATCTAGTGACTGGTTGTTGTGAAGATGACCTTGTTTCTGTTCCTTCCAGAAAGAGCTGCTATATCCAGTCATCCTCATTATTCTCATAAGGGAGACAATGTGTAGGGCATTTGCAGGTCACCCTAGAAGGCTGCTATGCTAGTGAAATAATAAATGTTTCTTCATAGTTTGTTCTTATATGTGCTATGTAGCAAGTAGATGAAGGATCCTTACTTTCTCAGACTTGTACTCCAGGAGCTACCAAAGAACTAAAGCTTCCTAGCAGACAACCATCAGGACAGATGACATGGATGGGCTGGCACCCAGTGTGCCATGGTCTGGTTTAACTTCTTCCTTTTCTATCTGTGTTTTATTTCTCCTCTTCTTAGTGCATGGACCAGAGCTATAGTAAAATATTAATGAGTTGGGGGTGGAATGTTTACTCTGAATGTGTTTTGTTAATTTTGGTGTTTGAATATTGACAGAATATAGGATTATTTAACAAAATGTCCAAAGACTTTGGGACAGCATTTGCTATGAGAAGAAAGGACATCCCATCTTCTCTGAAGCCCCAAGAACTGGGAACTTTGGAGAGGCAGGTGCTGGTTGGCCAAGAGCCCCTTCACTTTTCCTTCCATATCCGTCTGTTTTAGGACACTTCCATCAATGCACTGGTGTGACTGATTCCTTAGACTGACCCATGACCTGATCTCCACACCTAGCTCTAGACCACAACTGAAGATGCAAGTTAGAAAGAGCCTGAGAGCTGGTCTTCCTGCTATAAAAGATGCTCTGCCTTCAAGACCTTTTAGTTTGTTTTGCATGGCCTTGTGTTGCCAATCCTACTGGTTTATCATGTGTGGTTGATATCTCATTTTTTAAAACCAATTTTTTTGGGGTTGTCTTCAATTTTCTATTTATATTCACAAGCATTAAAAGATAATGGGAAAATAACATTTAAATAAGATTTTACTCTATTCAACATGCATAAAGTTGTCCTCCTAGTTCCCAGTCTTAGTTTTTTTTCTGAAACATTTCAGTAACATAAACAAAGCTGGGGAAAGCTGAATACCAACTGGATTTGCTCTAGTTTCAATCTGGATAATTATGGAGCTGTCTGCTTGCTGATCTTTCAGGTCCCTTAAAGAACACTGACTCTTACTCTGAAACCAGAGTTCCTACCAGGCCTTTCTCCTGGGTAAAACCTGCTGTGCCCCATTCACATCTTCCCTCTCACGGGAAAGCTCTGAAGAGTGAGACTTGTGTCCCTGATTTCTATTTAGAATATTCTTATTTTCTCCACATTCAATTTCATTTTCTAAACCACAGATACATGCCACAAAGGATGTGAGAGCTGGTGTCGTCTCGTATGGAATCTGCTGAGTCACGTGTTTCAAGGTGGAAAAAACTCTCAGATACATTGCTGTTTTCACTGTCTTCCTTTTAGAATTCATAAACCCTTATTTTATAAAAGAGCTCTACAGGCCTTTTGAAAACTGAATAACTCATAAGGTCATTTTGTGTCATCTAAATAGAAACACACAAGAAGGTGTATATTTTTTCCTAAAGTTAACACATATTTCAAAATAAAGGCAGGAAGCTTAGCGAGATTGCACTGGTGTTTTGCCAAACTCAGAACAGTTGGATTTTTATAGTTGCAGCTATTCTAGAAACCCAGTGACAAGCCCACTCATCTCCTGCTTTTGGAAGGAACACGGATGGTGTCACTTTGGGGCAACAAAGGAGCCCTAGGATGTATTTTAAATTTGGCAGGAGATCTCCGAGGTCCCTGGGAAAGTGTGGTCAGAGGTGTGTGAGTGTGGCAGTGATGGACATAGGAGGCATATGAGAAAGATTCAAAGTGGAGGCAAAGGGCCCCGTCTGGGGAGGAGTCCATTCCGCAGCCTGTGCTGGAGGCCAGGCTGGCCCTGGATGCTGCAGGACTTACTCTGCAACCACAGGAAGGAAGGGTTGGGGCATTCAAGACCCCATTCCTGGAAGCACACCCAAACCTCTGGGCACCAATGGGCTGTCAACTGCCACCTCTGTTTTGCTAGTTCTTATCTGTAGCCATTCTAATGGATTTGAGGTATTATCTCATTGGGATTTTAATTATCATTTTCTTGATGAATAATGCTGATGATGCTAAGTAGCTTTCATGTGCTTACTAGCCATTCATATATCTTGTTTTTGTAAAGTGGACCTTCAAATCTTCAACCCATTTTCTATTGTGTTTGTCTGTATTCTGATTATTGAGTTATAAGAGTTCTTTATATGTGCTGAAAATAAGTCCTTTATAAAATATATTCATGACTATTTTCTTCCCATCTCTGAACTTTTTTCTTAAAAGAGTCTTTTGAAGAGGAGAAATTTTAATTTTGATCAGTCAAATTATTATTTTTTTCTTTTATTGTTAATGATTTGGGGGTGCTGTCTAAGAAAGTTTGCCTACCTCATGATGATGAAGATGCTCTTCCAGAAGCTTTTACTTTCAGGTTTTATGTTTAGGTGTGAGATAAGAGTTAAGGCTGTTTTCCCCGCATGGAAACCATGCTTTCCCCTATTAAACTACCTGACATCTTTGTTGAAAATCAGTTGTTCATAGATGTGTTGCCTGTTTCTGGACTCCTCACTTTGCTCCATTTGTCTACCCTGTGATAATGTCACTGTCTTCATCACTGTGGCTGTGCAGCAGGTCTTAAAATCAGGTAGTGTAAGTCCTCCAACCTGGTTCTTTTTTTTTTTCGTTTAATTGTTTTGGCCCATCTAGTTTATTTGCATTTCCATATAAATTTTAGAATCAGCTTGTCAAGTCCCACATATGAAAAATATGTCCCAATTCATAAACATTCCATATTTCTGCACTTAGTCTTTCTTAGTGTTTCTCAGCAATGTCTTATAGTTTTTAGTGTACAGGTGTTGCACACATTCTGTTAACTTTATCCCTAGATATTTCATGTTTTTGGATGATAATATAAATGATATTTTTAAAATTTTATTTTGCATTTTTGTTGCAAGTATATAGAAATACAATTGATGTTTCTTTATTGACCTATATCCTGCAATTTATCAGTTATAGTGGCCCTTTTTTGTAGATTCTTCAGGACTTCCTATGTATGTAATCATATGTAACTTCTTCTTTTCCTAGCTGTACTTTATTTCTCCTCTTCTTAATGCATGAACCAGAGCCATAGTAAAATATTAATAGAAGAGGTGAAAGCAGAAATTCTTACCTTGTTTCTGATCTTAGAAGGAAAGCCTTCCATTTTCACTATTAGATATGTCATTAGCTATAAGTTTTACTATAGATATCCTTTAACAGAATGAAGTTCCTTCTATTTCTATTTTGCTGAGAGTTTTATCATGAATGGATGTCAAATTGTGTCAAATTCTTTTTCCACATTTATTAGGATTATATCTTTTTCCTCCTTTATTCTGTTAATGTGGTGAATTATATTGATGTTAAACCAACATTGCATTCTTGATATAAACCCCTCATGGTCATGGTATATTATCTTTTTTTCATTTATTGCTGTATTTCTTTTCATTGTGTTTTATTAAGAATTTTTGCTTGTATGTGTTTTAGGAATATTGTTCTATTATCTTTTCTTATAATGTTTTTGTATGGTATTGGTATAGAAGTTTTGCTGGCCTCATGAAATGGTTGTGTTCCTTCCTCTCATTTTTTGAAGTTTGTGTAGAATTGTTATTTCTTTCTTAAATGTTCTACATGTACAATTAAGTGTTCAATCTAGACTCAAAGGGATGTTATACCCATTTCTGGTGCACCTTCCTTCCAGTACCACGAATGGTAAATTCCAGCAACCCCCACCTGTCCAAATTCTGACCTCTATCTTCTCAATCCAGAGAGATCATTATGTTCTACTTAAGTTTCCCCTTCCTGCCCCAAGTTCTGGAAAGTGACCCCAGGCAATTGTAGGGTTTACCTAATTTGTTTCTCTTTTCTCCAGGATTATAATCCTGCTCCACCTGTTATCCAATGTTTGAAAATAGGTGTTTCTGGGAGCAGATGTGGCTCAAGTGGTTGGGTGCCTGCTTCCCACGGGGTTGATTCTCAGAGCCTTCTAAAAAATAACAAGCCAAAAAAACACAATAAAATAAACTCAAGGGAGCTGGTGTGGCTCAGTGGTTGAGCGCTGGCTTTTGGAAAAAATCCCCAGTCCCTAGTACCACACACACACACACACAAAAGACAAGAAAATAGTAGTTTCACATATTTTGAACAGCTTTTGGTAATTCACAGTGGGGTATAAGATTGGTACCAGTTACTTTAGCATAGCCAGAGGCAGAAATGCTTCCATATTTGAACAAGCTGCTCCTATACAAGAATGACCCAAATATAGGAAGGACAGCTAATCCTCCAGGTGGTATAAAAGGAATTCAAGGGCATTCAGAAAACTTAACTAAGGCCAAACATATTATTAGACCACACTGAACATGAAAATGTAATATATGACAAGTTGTAAAGAACTAGTTTATCTGCAAAATGGCTGAGAGGTGGCTCAGAAGAACCAGGGAATAAGTCAGTTGTTTACCCGACGGTTGGCTCTACAGGAGTTGACAGAGTAATGCAGCCTCTCCACCCACCTCGCCCACCAAGTCATCTGACTCAATATTACTTGAGGAGACAGAAGGCGGGGTTCCAGGTTGATGTTCTTCAGTGCTCGCCAGCCCTTACCTGGAGGGCTCCGTGAAGGACACTTGGACTTTGCCATGTGTGATAGATTGAATTGTGTCCCAAAAGACATGCTCAAGTCCTCACCCCCAGTTCCATGGATGTGATCCTATTTGGAAACAGGATCTTTGAAGATGTGATTAGTTAAGATGAGGCCACACTGGATTGGGAGAAAGGAGCTCTAATCCAATGTGATGTGTGTCCTTATAAAAAGAGGAAATTTAGGCAGAGATAGAGAGAGAAGCAATCCGTGAGCCAGAGGCAGAGAATAAGTTATGCCACAAGCCAAAGAGCACTATGGATTCTCAACAAGCTTCCACCAGACCACTACAGACTTTAGAGGACGCATGGCCCTGCCAAAGCTTTGATTTTGGACTTCAGCTTTCGGATCTGTGTGACAATAAATTCCTGTTGTTTTAAGTCACTCAGTTTGCGTTACTTTAGTTACGGCAGCCCTAGCAAACTAAGACACCATGTAACTACCAGTTGAAAGTCTTGGGGTATTTACCCTGGAGTAGAAAATACTTTGGAAACCAGAAATGTTTTTTCTCCTTAGTGGGGAGGATTGGGAACAAACTAGACAACTCAAATTAAGATCATGTAAAGATGAATAATTGTGAAAGATGTTCAAATCAGAATAGAATGATGATGGGTTCCTTCTCTCTAGAAATATCTGGGAAGAAGATTATCACTCAAGAGACAGGGGTATTCTGGGGGCTTGAAGACCAGAGTCCAAGTGAGGTGATCTTTTCCAACCTTCTTAATATGCTAACGCTGCTATCACAAATATCACACAATGGGTAGAGGCTGGAATAATTTTGAGGAACTTGACAGAAGAGAAGAGACTGTTGTTAGAAAGTCGGATGATAAACGTACATCTGCTGAAGCCTTAGAAGGACATGGTGAATGTGCTGTTGGACACTGGAGGAAGGCGATCCTTGTTATGAAGTGGCAGAGAACTTGGCAAAAGTGTGTTCTGATATTGGATGGAAGGCAAAACTTCTAAGCAATGACTGAGGATATTTAGCTGTGGAGATTTCCAAGCTAAGTGCTGAAGGTGCAGCCTGGTTTCTCCTTGCTGCTTGTAGTGAAACGAGAGAGGAAAGAGAGAAACTGAAGATTGAATTGTTAAGTACAAAGAAACCAGCAACTGATGATTTGGAAAATTCTCAGCCTACCCAGATAGCGTGCTCAGAGACTAGAGTCAGGAGTGCTCTCTCAAGGTCCTCCCTGAAGCCCCCGAAAGTGAGCCCCCAGAGAACATGGTTCTGTGCAAGCGTTTAGCTGAACAGCTGTTAGCTAAGGAGAATAGACGTATGACTCATGAATCCAGTTATCCATCTCAGAGGAAGTCAGCGGAACCCGGGTGAGGAAGGTGAGGACATCACCACGTGACAAGTGCGCTCAAGGATTGCCTTGAAGCCCACACCAGAATGCTGCAGCCTTCAGGAGAAAGCAAGCCTTGCGGATATCTAGATTTTTTGAATTTCTCCTAGCCTCAAAACCAAGGCCAAGGGGGAGCGGATGTAGCTCAGGGGTTAAGTGCCTGTTTCCCATGTGCGAGGTCCTGGGTTTAATGCCTGGTACATCCAACTAAATGAATGAATGAATGAATGAATGAATAAATAAATAAATAAATAAATTCTAAGAGGAGAGGAAGTAATCCACTTCTCTGATCCTCTTAGAAAAAATAAAACCAAGGCTAATAAATTTCCATTGTTTAAGCCAACCCATAGTGTTGTATTTGTGATAACAACTCAGGTAAACTAAAATACCAACCTTTGCCACATCATGGTCCACAGAAAATAGTATCTGTACCCTGGGATGAGTAGCTGCACCTGCCTGCAGCAGGAGTTGACCTGCTGGAGGCTACAACTGTGTTCTCCAGCCATCTCAAGCCCTGCCCAGCCTTGTCCAGTGTTAGCAGTCAATAAGGCAGGACACCTGTAACACATTCTTGACCGTGGGGTCCCTTCAGACCAGTATTCTACAAGAAAAATATATCTGTGAGGGCAATGCTTAAGGTTCTCGCAGATGAAATAATCATATAAGGATTGCCGTTCTGGGACGAGCCTCTTTCATCTTTGATCTACCTGGTCAGAAACTATAGGCTTTTCCTAGAAGATGAAACCTGGTGTTAAAATTGCGTATTATTTTCTCATACTTGAATTTTTGCTCAAGAAACCCAACCAAGAATATGGGTTTTGTGAGAATATCAGCATCCCATTATCTACACAGAATAGATCAGGGGTTGGAAAACTACGGCACATGGGTCAAATCCTGCCTGCTGCCTGTTTTTGTAAATAAAGTTATATTGGATCATAGCCACGACCATTCACTTACAAATGGCCTACGGTTGTTTCTGTGCTACAACAGCAGAGCTGAGTAGTTGTGACTGAAATGAAACAGGCTGCTAGGCCTAAAATATTTACTATCTGGCCCTTTTCAGAAAGTTTGTGATCCCTGGAATAGCTCATGCAGTACTCTTACCAGAGTGTTACTTAGAATTCATTTAGTGACAAGAGTTTGCTTTCAGCTTTAACTTTGGTCTTTTTCTTAAGCTTGGCTCTCTTCCTGATGAATGCAGTTTATGTTGAAGGATGAGCCATTTCAGCATGCAAAGTTTATACAAACATTCATCAACACTGTGAATCCTCCTGCAAATAGCTGGGACAGCAGAGGCTGTGTGCACTGTGCCACTCAGCGAGGGGAGGCAGGGCTCTCACCATCCCCTGTGTTCCTTCCTTACCAGTAACTACATCTAACCTCAGCTAACAAGAGCAAGAAGAATATCTGAGCCCCAGATTTCCGTGGCTGCGGTTTTCCAGCTTGTTTTTTGGTGGCAGAACACCTAGAAATCATGGTGTTCTTTGTGGCACTTTTGATGTATTAATATAGGTCACTAATTGCATTGTATAAACCAGGACTAATTTTCCCAACACAACATAGGGCCAGTATGTGTATGTGATATAAAATTTTAGCTATGAGCAAGGGCAATCCACAAGAAAGTAGTACACAAGTTGTCAAAGTAAGAACAGCTAGTAATTTGAGTTTTTCTCAATATATTTTCTGAAGTTCATATTGATGGATCTTTACCAAGAGTTAAAGGACTGTTATGGATTAAATCATGCCCCCCATACAGACATGGTCAAATCCTAACCCCCAGTCCTATGGATAGGAACTCATTTGCAAATAAGATATTTGAAGAGCCTTTTAATTAAGGTGAGGCCAAACTGAACCAGGCTGAGCCTTATCCAACGAGACTGGAGTGCTTATAAGCAGAGGTATTTGGTCACACACAGCCGTGTAATGGAGGCAGAGTCTGAGTTATGGATTTCTGGCAAGCCACCACCAGAACGCTATGGAGAAAGCACGATCCTGCCAATATCTTGATTTTGGACTTCTCCAAAACTGTGAGGCAATCAATTCCTGTTGTTTATGCCAACTAGTCTACAGTATTTTGTTAAAGCAATGCTGGAAAACTAAGACAGTTTTTGGTACCAGGAAGTGTGGAGCAGCTGTGAGAAATACCTAAAAACGTAGAAGTGGCTATAGAGCTGGGTAATGGCTGGAGACTGGAAGAATTTTGAGGCACTTGAGAGTAAAATCCTAGATTGCCTTGAAAGAACTGTTAGTGGAAATAAGTATGTTAAAGGTAATACTATGAGGATTTAGAAGAAAATGATGAATGTGATATTGGAAACAGGAGGAAAAGTGAACCTTGTTACAAAGTGGCAAAGAATTTGGGGGATTTGTGTTCTAATGTCAGATGGAAGGCAGAAGTTGTAAGCAATGTACTTGGATATTTAGCTGAAAAGATTTCTAAGCAAGGTATGGAAAGCATAGCCTGGTTTCTCTTTGCTGTTACAATAAAACTCAAGAGGAAACAGATAAATTGAGGATCAAACTGTTAAGTGAAAAGGAACCAGAACTTGATAATTTGGAAACTTCTCCACCTATCCAGCCAGGGTGCTCTGAGACTGTGGCCCCAACAGGGCCCTTCCTGAGTTCCCAGGGGGTCCCAGAGAATGAGGTTCTGTGTAAGGGTGTGTTGGAACAACCATTTTCTAAAGAGATTAGATATATGACTGATGATCCAATCAACCACCCCAGAGAAAGTCATATAAATGGAAATACAATTATCCAGGAAAGATCTGTGGAAGATCCTTTTGTCTGATGGCTTTGACCCCCCTGAATTGCATAGAATGCCATGTTTTTTTGAGAATTTTGTTTCAGCAGAAATACAGAAAGGGAAAGAGACAAAACAAAATGAAGAAAGAATGATCCCAAGAGTAGAACCATGGATGCAAAGGTCTGGGCTGAAGGGACATCCTTGGCCAAGAGAAGGGCTGCTGCCCCAGTGTTTGGAGAGGGTGGGCCTCTGCCTTGGCTGTTGGGGAGAATGTGGCTGCCACCGCAAAGTTCAGAGAGGGTATTCAAGGAGAGAATGGCTACCACCGCGTTGCTTGGAGAGGGTGGGGTTGCTGCTTAACAGGCCTGAAGGACAAAGCATAAGGCCTTGACATCTAATGGAATTTGACCTGCTGGGATTCTGACTTGCTTGGAACCCATGATCTCTTTTTCTTCTCATTACTCCATTCCTGAATGAGAGTATCTATCCCATGCCCATCCCAACACTGTATTTTGGAAGCAGATAACTTGTTTCCTAGGTTTCACAGGTCCAAAGACGGAAAGGAATCTAATTCCAGGATGGACTATATCCATGGCTGATTTAGATGAGATTTGGGACTTATTACTGAAATGGCTTAAGAATTTTGGGATGTTGAGATGGGGTGAATGTACTCTGCATGTGGGAAGAAATGTCTTTTTGGGGTCTGGAGGGTAGACTATTGTGGGCTGAATTAAAGATATGTTCAAGCCCTAACCCCAGGCCCTGCGGCTGTGACTCATTTGTGAATAGGATCTTGTGGTTAAGAAGAGGCCAGACGGAATCAGGCTGAGGCTTAGTCCAGTGTTACTGGAGTCCTTATAAGCAAAGGAAATCTGGAGGCTGACAGCGGGAGACGAAGAAAGAGAAAGCCATGTGGCGGAGGCGAAGGCTGAGTCACAGACGGATAGGCAAGCCGCCGGCAGAGCGCTACAGACGCTGGGGAAAGCGGGGCCTGTCGACACCTGGGACCTCTAGCCTCCAAAACCGTGAGGCGATAAATTCCTGTTGTCTAAGCCGACTAGTTGATGGCACTTTATCAGAGCAGCCCTGGCAAACTAAGATAGGGACTATGCTAGCTTTATGGAAAAATACATCTTTTATGAATTTAAATTTTAAGCTCCCAGTTATTAAGCGCTGACCTCACACAGGCTCCACCTTAAACCTGCACAAATTGCCTCATGCAATACAGACAATAACGCAGAGAGGCTGGTCCTCATCTCCCCAATTTTACACAAGACCTGACTCCAAAGCCTGTGCTTTAACCTCTCTATCAGTGTTTTCTAAAACGTATTTTTCATAAAAGAGGTCCTTGGTTAATGTGTGGGAAACACTTGGTTAAGTATCATTTAAAATTTCTTTCCTGCCACTTTTTAGCACCAATGATAGATACATTAGAGTATCAGAAATCTCAGAGGAGGGACCTATGTTCTCATCTGACCACAAGACCATGCTGTTAGGGGAGAGAGATGGAATCATTGCCCCGTGATAGACCAGCTCAAGAAGCACTGCACCATGTGACCTTCCTGATTGTCCCTGATTTAAAATAATCAGAGGCAGTTGCTATGGTTTTACCCGATTTTGATGATGAGGATGTAGAGTCTTCTAGAGGTCAGTGACTTGCCCAGTTTCAGCATTAAGTGCAGAAGCTGAGACTCAAACCTGGCAGGCTGGCTCCAAAGCCTGGGGCCTTAACCCCTATCCCTCTGGATTCTACATTCCACCCTCCCGCGCAGGTCTTCTGGCTGTGTGCCTCCCAAGGGCTGATCGCAGGGAGCAGCCTGAGCCTCCCCTGTCCTCATGGTGCTGCCTCTGCCTGCAGTCTATCTCCAGGAGCTTCCTTGCTCCACCAGACTGCAGAGTGAGCAGCCAGTCCCGCAGCCACTAGAGACAAACGCACGAGTCTGCTTTGAACGAGGCTCTGTTCTCCTCAGAAGCTATGTTGATGAGGCGCTTACTGGGAGCCAGGCCTGATACTAAGTGCCGTGGGTTACGACAGCTGCCGCTGTGTTGCGAGATGTGCCGAGGGCGTGGGAGGAGTGGCCCAGCTCTCGCCGGCCCTGGTCTACCAGTCACTCAGTTGACTCTGTGCACCCTGAAGCAGGGTGCACCCTGAAGCAGGGCCCCAGTCCCCTGGTCTAGAGGTGCCACCATGCAGGTGGGTGAGATGAACCATGCCAGCATGCGCTGCCCCCCCCCATCCGTTCCCTGTCCACATACACGGGTGACTCTTCTGTGTGCAGGTGGGAGGTCCATCTTGTTTCCACCTGCTTCCCATCCCCTTTTTTTTGGTAACAGCTCCCCACTTCTCCCTCAGGGGGCTACCCTCCTCCATCCTGTGTGGTCCTGGAAATACTGTTTCTTTGCCCCACCTGTACTTCCTGCCATCTCTGCCCACACCAGGGTCCAATCTGTGTCTTCTTTCTGGTTTGACACTCGAGCAAATTGACCCAGGGGAAGGGAAGGTTGGAGTCCACTCCTCATCGCAGCACCCAGGAAACTGCTCCTTGCTTCCTGGGGAGTCTATTTTTAAATTTTCTATCATTACTATCATTATTTGGTAATTAGTTAAGTGAGTGCCTACTTAATACTAGCTGGCCTCATAGGAAGGTTCCAGAATGAATAAAATGATATAAGTGAATTCAGGCCTCGTGGTGGAGGGGCCTCCGCAGCCTCCACCAGTCAGTGTCTTCTCCTTTCTCATGCCGTCGCTTTCCTTTGAAAGGTCACCCACCTCAGTAATTCTGGGACCATACAAGGAGATTCAAGCGGAAGACTGGAGCTCATTACTAATGACTTAGGACTGCTAGTTCCAGCTAATTCCTGCTTAAAAGAAATTTGAATGTTCCTTAGTAGCTGCTACTGACTTCTGGACAAGAGTGATTTGAGCAAACAAACATCCAGGAGTCAAGAATAGGGAGGCGGCAAGCGTCTCTCATTCTCTTTGGACAGAAATGAATGCCTTTCGCTCGTCTGGCTTTTCCTTGCTGTTTAAAGAGTGAGCGCTGCAGGAGGACTGGCAAGTGAACAGCCTGGCCACGGTGTTTGCTGAAGTGAATGTGGAAGTTCCAGAGAGGGAGCGTGTGCAGTGTGTTGGGGCTCGGAAGGCGTCTGGGGACAGCGGGTGTAGGAGGTCTGAGTCACAGACGGAGCCGCAGCGCGTGGGGCTGGGCGTGGGCGTCCAACGCCCCTCCCCTGGCCACCCTCGAAGGGCCCTGTGTGCGGGGAGGGCCGGGGGCTGGGGCAGGGGAGAGGAACAACCCCCCCACCTCCCAGGAATGACCGCTCCCAAGCAGGCTGGCATCTCCTGCCGGGTTCGCTGTGAGCACCCAATGGGTCCCACTACAGGCTGTGAGTACAGGTCTATCCAGGACGAAGGTGCTGTGCTCGTTTACTTTGCATCGTTTTCCACGCGGTTCATAATTCCAGAGCAGGCATTTTCTCCACCATGCGGGCGTATGTCTCAGAGCAGTTCCCTGACGATAGAAAATGTGGATGAGCATATATATATTGGGGCAGGAAACACCAAGAAGAAGCTAGAAAGCCTTTCCCAGGGAAGGTGGGCAAATGGGAAAGGAGCGCCTCCCCCGCCTCGGGGGTCGTGTGACAAGCTGAGGGGCAGAAGTGGCATCGTCTGCATCCACCCCACACATGCACGTGGCCCCCGCCCGGGGAAGCTGTTGCCCACAGGCCCTGCTGTTTGGGCTGGAGACGTGTCCCAGGCTACCGGGCTCCCACCTAGCCAACTGGGGACAGGTGGGTGTAGGGATGTGGCAGGCCAGTGGCCTGAGCCCAGGTGGCTCGGTTCCCAGGCATGAGCCGGCCCAGCCAGTGCTTCTCTGATGATGTGAATTAGGAAGACTGGAGGGATGAGACTGGCCGGCTAGGGGGGCCCCAGAAAAGGGCTTAGAGTCCAGGCTATGTAGGCACCGTGACCCCAAAAGCCAGCTGGACAGAAGGACCGCTAACTCCAGATCCAGGCACCGGGCGCCCCCAGTTTTGGATTCTATCCCTGGATGTTGGGGGATGCCGTCAGTTTCCTAAGTTAGCTGGAGCTGTCCCGGCTTCACAGGAACCCTCACTGAAAGAACACGGAATTTTCTTTGTGTATTTAACCCACCTGCAGGCAGTTCTTACCTCCATTTTACAGATGAGGAAGCTGAGGCCAGGAGGGGCTCAGGTACTTGCAGGAGGATGTAGAGCCAGTGAAGGCAGCGCCGGGAGCTGCCCCTGCCGGTCTGACCCAGAGCCCATTCCCTTCTCCCCTCTCTGCCTTCCATGCTCATCTCTTGTAAATTGAGGCTTGCTTTTTGGGGGAGTAGTTAGACAGTCTAGAGATCTGTAGGGTTTGGGGCTTGTGCTTGTGTCCCCCAATTCTGGATTCATAGCTGGATGACTCTTGGTATCCTTAATTAAAATCACAGGCAGCAAAATGTCCCGAGAGCTTGTGGCTGTGGGTTTCCAAGCACAGACCTTGGTCTCAGCTAAGTGAGAACAAGTGTCCAGCAGCACAGCCAGCCGGCCACAGTGCCATCTGCTCACGGAACGCTGGAAATTGCGCCGAGGCGGGCTGCCAAGAGCAATGCTGGAAAGGTGGGTCTGCAAACCCAGAGCCTTCGCTGGAAGCGCTGTGGGGAAGGGCAAGCTTCTGCCTGGGCTTCGGAGCCAGGGGGAGAGGGTGGGGGCCCCAGGGACAGCAGCCACCCTCTGCCTGGAGAAGAGCTAGAGCATTGGCTGGATTCCCGGGCCTTCTGCAGAACTGAGAGGGCTCTCGGGGGGCTCCCAGGGGCTGCGATAATTAGCTTTTTTCTTTCTAGTTTTTATTCTCTGAATATGAGCCTTTCAGAACCCCACTCGATTTTTTAGCCACCACTGATGATGTTCATGTTCTCAGCCAGCAAACTTTAGGCTCTAGGGCTCCAAGAGTGCCCCGCCCAGGACGCTTCTCCCCCAGGGTCACAGTTCCCAAGAATCCTCATGGCGTGGTGCATGCAGGCATCACCCCCCCCATCTTTCTATTACTCCCTCCCCTGAAAAATGTTCCCATCACTTGCTCTTTCTTATTTGATTTAGTCTTCAACATTCATCCCCTCTACCTCCCCCCTGTCCTCCCCTTTTTCCGGTGAGAGGCCATAGAGCCTTGTGAGGTTATTGCTCCCCCCGGCCCTGGAGCTGAGAGGCTGCTGACACCATGGCTCCCCTGCCTGCTGAGTCCGCGGCCTTGAGCAAGATGCCCGACCTGGGTGTACCTGGATGCCGTCCCCTAAGCCGACAGGCCTGAATTCTGTCAACAGGCACGAGAAGCACATTATAGGCATTCAGTAAACACGTGTGTGTGTGTGTTAACTCTTCTGGAAAGACTTTCAGAGCAGAGGGCTTTTGGGGAAATAAGACGGTCTTTACCACGTTGGCACCGTTGTCAGGAGGGTGCCTGACATTTTGGTGGAGTGTTAATGGCGACTCAGCCTGGCGACCATTTCCTCCCACTACAGGGGTGCGGTGGCATCTCAGACTGATGGAGAAATCGGTTCTTTCACGGCGGCACCCACACACGGAGTGTTCCAATCCGCCGCTTGGCGCTCCGCACTTTCTCTAGTCTCTTCTGGAGCTCCTGATCATCAGGGTCCCAGGAGAAAACAGAGGGCACACCCAGATGAGGTAATTCCAGGGGCGCTGATGGGGGAGCACTCACCAAAGTACGGGCAGTACCCTGGGGGAAAAGCAGTGGGGGTGCACCGGCCCCCTTGCTCCCTGCTCGCTCTGCTGGATCTCTTGCCAAAGCTCCATTGGCCAATCCAATTGGAAGGCAGTGGGCTGGGGGCCTCTTAAAGGTCACTTCCCAGGAGCAGAGGGGATAGGAAGAGGGGGCAGGGGTCTGGAGGGGCAAACAGAGACAACCGCGTGCCTTCTGAGCCTGAGCCTTCCTCACCGAGCCTCTAAGTGTCTTAGCTTTTCTCTCCTCTCTTTCATCTCTTTCTTTTTTCTTTCTAGATTTCCCTGACCTTGCCTTTCACCTCTTCTACTGCATAGCCCACTCTACCCTCATATTTTCAGTGTTTAAAAACTATTTCATATTCTGCTTCATGGCAAGGTCACTTTTATTCTTGTTTTTCAGGAATCGCCGTGTTCATATCTCTCTGAATTAGTAATTATAATTCACACACACCCCTTCTGCTTCTGGCCTTGTCTCTGTTTCTCTGGATTCCTTTTTTTCCGTTTGATTTTGGTGTCTGGTCTTCATGTGGAAGTTTTTCCTTGATTGTTTCTTCAAATTATGTGAGTGCACTACATTGACACGAATTAAAATTAGCATTGAAAAAGTGTGTTGGAGGAGAAGGGGGTTCGGAAGAAAGTTCTAATCAGCCAGAACCCATTGCTGCCATGTGGGGACGTGGACCTTGTACGGAAACTTTGATTTTCACATGCAACATCGTGATGTTTAAATGGTGGCAAATCTTTCACAAAAGTCTTTAAAACACTGTGAGGGCCCAAACCGACCAAACAGACCAAGCCCGCTGCACGCTCCGGGCACCGCGGGGCGGCAGGGGCCGCCTCTGGCTGTGGCCTTAGGCATCACTGGTATTAGTTTCCTGCTGAGCTGTGACAAATCCACGCAAGCCTGGTGGCTGGGAGCAGCCCACCCTTATCCCCTTATCCTGGAGACCAGAAGCCCAACAGCAGTTTCACTGGCTATGCCAAGGCGTGGGCACCGGCGGGCGCTCCTGGAGTCTCTAGGGGAGATGCGATTTTCCGCCTTTCCCGGCTTCTAGAGGCCGCTGGCATTCCTGGGCTTGTGGCCTCTTCCTCCCTTCTGTCTCCACTTCCACTCCACAGTCTCTGCTCTGACTCCTCCCACCCCCTCTTAAAAGGTCCCCCACGATCATGAAGACTTCAGGCCCACAGGGAGAACCCAGAATAATCTCCCACTCAAGAGCCACGGCTCAATCACGTCAGGTAGGCTTCCCAGGCCCGGGGGCTGGGCATGGGCAGTCTTGCCGGGGAACACCATTCACCTCCCCACGCTGTCTTTCAGACTCTGGGTCTTGACGGAGGAGTCCATGAGAACAGTCTAATGGATCATGAACAGACCTTTTTTGATTAAATGGAATAGAATAAAAAAATCCGAAGGCACTCAACTTAGCACAAGTAAGTGCTGATTCATGAAGCTTGTCTCAATACTATTCACATATATATAGCTGCATATATTCACAAATATTTAAATATCTGCATGCACAAGAACACATGTGTATACAGAGTCCCAAGGTTAAAGGTTGGGTAGACATTGGAAAAACACTGGTGTAGAATATCTGATGGATCCACTGTGTGGAGTGGCATAATGGAGAGAGAAGAGGACTTGGGGTGAGGCGATTTGTCTCTGCCTTTCACTGGCTGTGTGACCTTGGGCAAGTCAATTAACCTCTCTGAGTTTGTTTCCTAGTCTATAAAAAGAGTTCAGTGATACTATTGCCCAGGGTTATTGTAAAGAACAAATGAAAAAATATAAAAATTCTTTGGAAATATACAGTACTCTATAATTGTAGGGTAACGTGGTTGGTTCATTAGTGTTGGAGAGTTATCCAACTGCTTGGAATGAAAAAGATCTTGTAAGGGCGGTTGAAGTATCTGCTGTTACCTCCACCTTCCACAAGATGGCACCCTTGAAACACGGGGCTGAGGCTTTAGGAGGACCCTGGGCCCTTGGGAAGAGCGCAGATGCTTCCTCCTGAATCTTCAGGCTTTAAAGGGCCAAGGGCCTCCTTAACAGGCCATCTGATGAGAAGATGGGATCGTTCTGACTTAGCTCTTCTCACAAGTGATAAACCCCCTTCTGACAAAAGAGGCGTTTTCCGATCCTCAGAGCAGTTGCACGTAATTGCATGGTCAACAAACACTTCCCAGTAAAGGAGGAAGAAAGCCAGCACCAGGGTTGCCATTTCCCATCCTTTCATTCATTCCACAGAGCCGTCATGTTCCCAATGTGCTTCCTCCAGTGCCGCGGGGAGGTTTGCACCAGGCTTTGTGGGGCTGGGAAGGGGCACGGACTGGCCTGCAGCCTGAATGAAGAGAAGACCTCTGATGCGTTTCAAGGATACTTGGACGTCTAGGAGGGGCACCACTCACTTCTGAAGCCATCTCCTCCCCCTGTTGCCCGTCAGGCATTGCTGGATGGGTCACACCCCCTTCTCCACTGCTTATTCCCACCATGCTCCCCAAATGCTTGCGTTTCCCACCAATAAAAAATAAAAATAAAAATAAATCAGCAATCAAACAAACAAACAAAAAACCACTTGCCCTTCCACCACCAAATTTCTAGAAAGGAAAGTGTATCCTTGCCTTTACTTTCTCAATGCTTCCTCAACCATCATTTATTCTCAGTCACTGGAATCTGACGCTCAACCTTCCTTTCCACTGAAGCTCCTTTTCCTAGCAGCCTCCTAATCGCCAATCTCCACATCTTTACTCCTTTCTCTTCCCCTGTGACGTCTCTGCAGCATGGAGGGCTTACCACCCCCTCCCGGAACCTCTTAAGCCTTCCCAGGTGTCACCATCTGTCCATCCC